>CAEGAE010028550.1:0-28864 GCA_903067095.1 Girardinus metallicus | reverse complement strand
CCTGTTGTTTACTGAAGGAATAAAGTCATGTTATTTTATTATATTTTCACATTCTATATATAATCCAGATATTAAAATATAGCTCATTTATTCTCAAACCAACAACATTGTGTCATGACAGCCTAAATTAGAACCTCTCAGTGTTGCTGCCTCTGTAGAATGAAGTCGTATTATTCCAGTGTAATAGTGGTTTTAGTTAAAAGTGGACATTTTATTAAAAAGAAAATCTTTTATGAGTACAATTAGTGCATGTGCAGTTATTGTTGAGTGAAGATGAAGCTGGACGCAAACAAATCCCCACAGGTGTAAAATGACAAACATCCGAAGTTTACAGACATGTCAGTGCTAAAATGTAAGCTCCTATAACAAATAACCATCGAATTTATAAAGGATTTTTCACTTGTTTTTTGCTGCATGAAATGCACAAACTTTACCAAGAAATCTTAATTTACCATCACAGCTGGCTTTCAAATTCCATCTGAGCAAATAGATCTAAGTAAAAAGTGCTGCTTGTACGTCGACAGTGAGGCCGACAGATGGAAGACTCCAGCTATGAGACAGTATATTTATCATGTTGGTTACCAAAGGTGCAACAAGAAGAGGAAACTATCTCAGTGTATCAATAGCAAAGACTTGAAAACATCTGCAGTGTTTATTAGGTCAAAAGACAGGAACAAATACTGTGTTCCTTAAGGGACAATTTAATAAGTGTTCCTCTTGTTGACTGATTCCTTTATATATGATCCCCAACTGGGCCCATGGAAATTTGGGCTTATTGGCATAAATTCCTAATTAATCACACACTCAAAGGGGTTAGTGAGATATTTACCTTTTTATCAAACATTTTTCTATAAAAGCAGCTCATACACATTATCTCATTAGAGCCGTCCAGCAGGACTGTAGTGATGTAGGGTATAATTGGCAGATACTATGCATGTTCATCATTAGTTTAGTATCATATTAAGTTCAGATGACTCCCATTTTTCAACAAAGACTCTTAGAGACTGTTGGACACACACTTAGTGATTCTGAACCCCTTGTGTTAGCATGACTCTTTCTATATTTTCTGGGCCTTTTCATGATCAACCTTCATATCTGTTTTTCTTTGCTGCAATATTACTTCTGTGCCTACTTCAGGGCGTAACCTTAAACATAGTTTAAGGAAGTCAGAACGAGTCTTTAAAAATTCTTGTTGAAAGATTACCTTAGTCAACAACAATAAACGATATATGTTATCAGCACATTGTCATTGATTGCAAATGTGTAAAGTATCATATAAGTTAGTTGCAATTAGTACAACCTATTTGAACTTTTACTGTTGACGTTCAACCCAAAAGCAAGTAAAATATTCAGAGCCTAGTTTCTCTCTGTACTCTACAAGAAACCTCAAAAATACTCTTTGTTACACACTTTGTTTCAGCAACTCCAGCAGAAAAAGCTTCAACTGTCACTGTTGTGGCTACTCTTGCATCCTAATCAGGTTCCAAAAATCCAAAAAATGCCAGAGTAGTATTTTTAGGAGGAGCTTTTCGACTCACTCAAAATAAAAAGCACCCGCGGAGAGTTTTCTGGTTTCAAAATGTGTGTTTTCTTTACTTATAAAAATAACAGAAATATTCTCTGAGTTGACTTACAAAAAATTTAAATATAAATGTTAATTTTGTGGTAGAAAAACTGTTTCACTCTTCATTCCTCCACCAAACAATCAGGTCCATCACAACAGCTGCTTCTGCTTGTTAATCACAGCAGGAGGCTGACTGATAAGGAGGAGGAGGAGCTAAGCAAAACAAACAAACAAACAAATAAATAAATAAATAAATAAACAATAGGTCTACCATTCACATAATATTGGATCTGTAACATTAATAATTTAGCAAAAAATAAATTAATCTAATTCTTAAAAGTCACACTCATCTCATCCACTAGATGTCACTGTTCTATTTGTCGGCATGATTGGATTGAGCAGATGCAGATCTCTGTAATTGTAACCCTGTGATGGTGTCTTGTGGAGTTATTTAACTTCGTTTACCCCTTTAAGACCTGTCATAGAACGCATGTGCCAGAATTTGTGCTTAGATTTTTATATGCTGCATTTTCCTTTTTGGACAATTTAATTAGCTATACATTAGTTCAACCTTCATTACCTTCGTGTCATTAATACACATGTCATGGGTGGCTCCACAGTAACTGAGTAATAAACAGCTGACAAGTACAATACATTACAAAATAATATAATAACTTCTTTTTTTCTTCATGATTTTATTGCTACACAAATTTTGTAACTGCATCTAAGGTTCCACAAAATAGGAGCCACAGAATGGACACAGTTTTATAAACAGTAGCAACAAAAAAACACAAGACATATGGTGTGAAATTTACAAAAGACGAAATATATTTCAAAATAACAAAGTTTCAAAAGGGACCTGTACAGAAAGAAAAAAAGAGTCATTAAGTAGTTTTGTTTGTAAGTAGCATCATGGAGCTGTGACCGTTCTTGTTACCTCCCTGTGTGAGTTTTGGCCAAATGCTCTCGCAACAATGGCAGCAGAGATTTGATAACAGAACTTTGGGACTGGTTGTGAGGCCAAGCCACTGTGTTCCTGGAAACCCTGGCACGTCATCGACTGCCACACAGCTCCTTCTTGAGTAACTACCTTTTTCATACAGCATGGACCATAAATTGACGCACGACAGTCATGTACTAGTTCCTGCTATTTCTCTTTAAAGAACAACAACCAATCATTGGGTCTGAGAGGTCAACTCTCACCTTGAAGTGATTGTAGTCCTTCACAGCAGGCTTTCCAATGACATGTTCAGCAGCTTTGGCACACGTCATTTTCCTAAGGTCCATTTACTTGTCGAACAGCTTTCTCTGTGATCCATCTCACTGTCCCCTATGGAAATTTTTATTTGCCAGGATGTTAACATTTTTAGGATGTCAATTTTTGTGTCCAAAAATGCCTCAGATGCTCCAAATCCCAGGTCCTTAAACTGGTATACTAATCTCAACATTCAGCATCACAATAAAACTGGGGAAAAGCAAAGCTTGAGCTGTGTAGCTTCAGTCTAATCATTATTAGTCAATGTGGTATTTATGAAAAAAACATTGACTTGATTGTCAAACCGCATAGAGCTGCTTGTAGAGGAACCTTTAGATGATTAAATTTATTTCTAGGTTTAGCTATATAAAATCAAAGCTATTGTTCTGTCACTACAACTGCGGTCTTGCTCATTAAATGGCTTCACTGCCTTTGTCAGTCCTTAAGGACTTCAGTTCCTGCTGGGTGGTGCTTTGGGTTCCCGATGAGGACTCAGTGCTCTGGCCTTCGTTCTTTCTACAAGGTATGAGTCCCAAGAGCGCCTTCCTAAACATAGAGCTGGAGAAGACATAGACGATAGGGTCCAGAGCCGAGTTCAGGAAGTTTAGGCCCAACGACACAATAGTGAGTTGAGTAAAGGTGTAGAAAGTGGTGCAATCCCATGGCCGGTAGGAGCGGATGACCCACACACCGATCGTGGTCACCGTGGTGGGAAGGAAGCACACGATGAACACAGCCACGATGGCAGCACACATTTTCATGGCCTTGCGAACCTTGTCAGGTTTTCCCATCTGCCTCTGCTTCAGGAAGCTGGAGATTCGGATGGAACAGAACAGCAGCATGGCCATGGGGATGATGAACTCCACCACCGTCAAAATGCGGTGCATGCCCACCAGGACGATGATGGCGCGGGATGCCTCTTTGTAGGATGTAAAGAAGAAGCACTGGGTCTTCTCGCCTTTCCCCTTGATGTGGTTGTAGGCCAGCATGGGAACCCGAGGACTGATCACCAACAGCCAGACGAATGCTGAGACAAATGCAGCCTGCCGCTTGGTCATGCGGTTGAAGCGATGATGAGGGTGGACCACCTGGAACAAGAATCCAGAAATTAAGCGCTTTACTTTCAATGATTCAGTGTAGTTCTCTTTTTAGTTAATTTCATATCTTTATTTTGTTCAGCCTGGCAGCATATGTGACATTGCAAAGTGTTTAAAGCAATAAGAAAGAGTTTTTGAACGTGAGCTTTTGCACAGGAAACTAAATCTAACTCAACATAATACGGCTTTATCTGATCTAAAGGTGTGTAAGTGCCTCCAGTAGTCAAATTTGCTTTGTATATTTGAAGCAAGGTAGAAATTCAATAAAGGGGTCAGGGTTATGTGTTTTATGTGCCATTTTATAGCACAATCAAGCTTCAGTTGTCATAAAAATGCTATATATACCTAAAATGACTTAAAAGAAATTTGACTTTGTAATTTAATGCCTTGAAATTGGGCCTCTGGCTCTTTAAGAGCAGTTTCGCCAGGTGTTTGGTAATTACTGCTGGATTGTCTGGCAAAAAAGGTTACAAATAGTAGGTGGTGTTGGGGATAGAAGAAGCAGTCATTCTTGAAAGAAACCCCAATTGGTAGACCCGTACAGAAATAACCTTTGACCTTTCAAAATAAATTCATGGTTTTCCTCACCTTGAAGTATCGGTAAATTGCCACCACGGTCATGAGTGCGATGCTGGCCGATCGGTTGGAGAACATCAGGAAGAGGTTTATCCGGCACATGCCATCTCCAAACACCCAGTGGCCCCTGAGCAAGGCATCAATCCTCAGGGGCAGACTCACCAGGGCAAAAAAGTCAGCGATGACCAGGTTGAAGAGGAACAGGGTGTTGGGGTTCCAGGCCTTCGACTTAAACAGGAAGATCCATAGCGCCACCAAGTTTCCTATGAGCCCCAGTATGACGTCGATGATGAGGACTGGAGGCATGATGAGACCCTCCAGCTGGATGCCGACAGGCGGGCATCCACCACCCCCGGGGACAGGCGTTGTGAGGTTTGAGACTGTGGTGAAGTTTGGTTGTGGGACCATTTTTCAAAATAACATTAGACTATAGAGAAGAGAATAAGAAGGGGAGAAAAAAAGTATGACGTGTTACTGCTAAACACGCGAGTGGCTTTAGTGATTGAATAATAACCCGAATGAACAAACAATAGAAAGTTTTGAAACTTGGAGTCTTCAACTTCCCCTTGTAAAGTCCTTCCTTTTTTCTCTGACATGAAAAACCGTACAGAAGGAACTTTGAGACACGATGAACATTTACTTGTGTTACAGACTAAATCATTAAACATTGCTGGAGCATTTAAAGGTGAAAAAAAAAAAACATTTTAAATATCTAAAAGTGGAAATGTGATTCTCTTAATTATAATGTTATACAGCAATGATTGTAATATTACTTTACACATTAAAGGATTACATACAAAAGATAATGTTCAATCAAAAAATACATAACAGTCATAATGATAATGATAACAATAGCAAATGAGTGAAATATGTACATTTTATATATATTAAGGAAAGATATAACATTTTTATTAATTTGTTTGAAATAAATAAATAAATATTTTTTCTTATAAATCACCATGAGTGCATGTTGCTTTTTACCTCATTTATGGTATAAAAAAAAAACACAAGTCGGCCCGCACACCCTGGTAAATTTAAACTGTGTTTGTTTCCGCTCTGAATGCAGAGAATTAGAGGAGATTAGATTAATCCACTACTCACCAGTAGAACTGTTTCATTCATAAAGAGCTGCAGGAAGATATGGATGGATGAATGACCTTCACTGGTGTATTTATAGCTTCTACAAAGTGTTGAGGGGGATGTTCTTGTCCTGTTTCCCGGTTACATTTTGAGAAGTAAAAGTGACAAACGCAGCCTGGGGAAAAAAACATTTTGTAATATATTTCACAAAAGAGTAAAAAAAAAAACCAGAAGAACTCTTTTCTGGCACAGATTCCTGTTAGGCATAACATGATACAATGGAAACTCAGCAACTTTCTAGCTGATTCTTCCGTACGATCTAAGACTTTTTGATCTGGTAAAATCTGTGATTTCAACAAAATAATTGACCAGTTATTTTTAAAAACACAACAGTTTAATTTTGTGATTAATTTAATTCTAATCAGAATTTATTCGGTAGAATTCTGTGGTTGTCAGAATTACTGTATATTAGAGACATTTTTGTTTCTTTCACACTATACCACTACTGTAGTTATATTTTATAAATTATGAAGTTGTTTTACTTCATTAGCTAAATTCAGTGAATGAAAACCGCTGTAATCACACACAGACCGTTGTTGTCACGCCTTTGTTTTTGTTCGGCACAACAGATTTCCACTTCACACTAATGGAAACAAGTCAGTTAAGATAAAATGTTTCAAACGTCTTTAATACAGAAATGAAAAATATTTCTAATAGTTGCTTAAACCTTACTTTTAATCTGACCAGCCGCACATGTTCTTTGGTTCATTGTTCTCTTTACTTGATTTGTTGTAATCTGTGTCTATCAAAGTAAAGTACCAAAAAAACATAATGCCAGTAATAATAATAATAACCAAATGTGGAGTTGTTTTTTTTTTTCAGCTCACGTGTTTTTTTGAATCACAGTTCCTGTAGTATTCCAGGTTGCTGAAATCTCCACGGCGTCATTGCTGACCCGTCAAACTTTGACCGATACAGGATTAGGAAATCAGTTGAACTTTTGCTGGTAATTATGTCCTAAGATGTGAGGAAGTTTGACAACACAAAAATCGCCAATGTATGAGTTGAGTCAGCTGGCAGGAGGATTTAAAAAAATCAACACATTCTGTTGGTGAGTTAAAGCTGATTCTCAAATATTTAACCTAATAAAACCTACTAAAACTATTATATTGATGATAATAATGCAGGTGACCCTCCGTCTGTCTGAGCAGCAGTTCAGAAAGACTTGATGCAACCAGAGAGTTTATTTTTGCTCTGAAGCATTTGAACACCAGCTATGTGGGAGTGGAGTTGCAACTACAACCTGCAGGACAGTATGCAAGTACTTGGGAGTTTACTTGGAGATCTCCAAGTAGAATAAATGGATGCGATTTAATGGATTCAAATCCAGTTGCAAATCATCTTCATTTCAGTCCAGCAACACCTCGTTCCTTTACAGGAAGTCACCGGTTTGCTCTGGATGTTTATAAAAGCATCCATAATCCAACAATTAGACGACTCCTGACATTACGAGCCTAATTTCAGCTTCATCTCCTCCTGGTTAATCCCATCCGTGGTGGTCAGCGAGGCTCACAGTGTGTATTTGTGGGAGACAAAAGAAACCCCGGGTTTTCCGACGAGGCCACACTTTTTTTTTTTTTTTTTTTTTTTTTAAACACATTTAAGCTCCTCGAGCTCCTGCTGCTTTCCTGCTTTAAACTGCTTCCGCCGCACGCTGTGTGCGCGCGTGCATAGCGTGCGCGGCCGTATATGTGACGGACGGGTATCAGGGTGGATTAGAGGGAAAGGTAAGCGCGTCTCTCCCTGTCGGGACGGATTTCCATCCTTGTACGCTCCGCTCCGCTCAGCTCCGCTCAGTGCACCGACCCGGTTTGAACCACCGCCTCTGTCTCCTCTCATTCGTCTCCTCCTCTCAGCCTCCCGGCAACCTCACGCGCGCGTGTGTGTGGGGGTGGGTGGGTGCGGGTGGGTGTCTGTGTGTGTGAAGCAGAGCGTGTTTTTTTTTTTTTTTTTTTTTTTTTATGTGCGCGGACATATTTTCGGTCTCTCACACTCCGGGGTGTGATGCCATTCCTACCGCAGGAACCTGAGCGCCTCGATGGGTTGTCTCTACTTTACTGGTGAGTTTCTTCCTTCGTCACTTGCTTTCGTCTGTTCCTCTCCTCCATCCTTCTCAATTTTTTTTTTGATTTTTTTTTTTTTGTTTATTTGGCTGAAAGCAGAAATCGTGGAGGTCTGCTAGCTCTTGTTTTGTTCGCTCCTGCTCCATGTGGGTCATTCTGCGCAGAGGTGGGATAGATTCGCAGGCTGTTTGGGCGACAGATGCCTCGCAGTTTAAGTCCACATGCTCGAGCGCAGTTCTGGGTCACGCACGTTTTAAAGGACGGCCGCGTGTTACGACCTCCGTCGTCTCTTTCACCAAGAGACTTTAGAGGAATACCAATTTCTTCTCTAGGTTTTTGTTGTTGTATTTATGAGTTTGTGGGAACGACTGCTCGTTTCTTAGTAAAAAAAAAACATGTCAACGCTGAAAAACAGCGGAATAAAGTGACCGGATAGAAAACATGTCAGCTTTACTTTGCTGCTTCTTAAGATTAATGCCGGTCTGCCTCTTTCATGCTATTCGTATATTTAGCTCCCAGATGTGTGTGAGAACCTTGAAATACAAATATGTGAACATTTAAATGATTGTGATTCAGATAAGCACAAGTAAGGGAAGCAATAAAGCTTTTCCACTTTGTATTTTGTTTTTGTTACCGTTTTGAGCTGCTGTCATTTTGACCAGGGTCACCCTGGTTAGATAATATACAAATTAAACGAGAATGATGAAAAATATTATTCCTAATTTAAAAAAAAAAAAAAGAAGGAACGTTTTGTAGCACAATGTATAAAAGAAACTAAATAGGCTGTTAGTGATTCTTGAGAAGTGGGACAAAATGGGTTTAAATCTTAATTATTCCTCAAGCTTATGTATACAGACATGACAAATAATGTTTGGGAAATGTAAAGATGCTAAGGTGCAGGCTCCCAGTTGCAACCATTTTTTTTTTTTTTTGAAAATTACATTTTTAGTGGACCAGAACCAGAACGTTGTCATCACCATCTGACAAAAAAATAAATATAAAATTATTTTTTAATGACCCTATCAGTGATATTTTCATATCAGTTTTACAGACAAATGCTTCTCAAGAAACAAAAGAAATATTATTTAAAATAAAACAACAACGTAAAGTCCATCTGACGGAGTTGACACAGAGCTAAAGGTGGTGACAAACTAGTGAGTAAAAAGAAATACTTGATACACGTGAAGTAATGCCATTTATGTAAAATACATTAAAACGAATTAACTGCACATTAAGTGAGATTTGTCAACACTGTCACTGAAAGAGTCACGCCGTCAGTTACAAACTCTGACGGAGTTGACGAAATGCCAAACTACCTCAATTCATATGATGTTATTCTGAAGGAGGTTCATGTTGCAGCTCATCAGGTCCATGAAATTTTTACAGTACATCAAAATTAAGCATTTATTTCACAAAATTTCATCAAAGTTTTGTAAATTGTCAATTATGGTGTTGACACATCAGGGTTGTGACGAGCAACTTAGGAATAAAACAGAAGAAAAAACAAAAGAATAACATAAGCTAACCATAGCTGCCTATCCCTCTTAGCAAAGGAAGAGAAAGGAAGAGGTCATGGGGTCCTCAGAAAGTTCTGATGCCCCCCAATAATGCCTGATTTTTTTTTTTTTTTTAATGTCTGACGGTGTTGACAAAAACTTGGGACAAATTTAAATGGAGTTGGAAAATATATAAAAATGATTTTTAATTCAATTTATTGATACTTTTATTATTATCTATTTGCATACTTATACTTAATTGTCATAATATGTTATCTTAGTATTCCTTTCATTGTTTTAAACTATTGTAATGTATTGAGTTCTGCTCCAGGACAAGGGATTTTACAGACACCATCCACCTACGACAATGTTTAAAATAAAAAAATATTCAGCAAACACCAGGAAAACATAGATTGTTGTGCTCACATGGCCCAGGTTAGTTTAGTCAGATATTTGAAAAAAAAATATATATATATTATTTTGTGTATATTTTATTGAAATTTTGTGCTTTATCCGTGTGACCTGTTTTATCCCTCTTCTCAAGAATCACTGTTAAACAGCATATTTTCCTCATTGTTATGAATTCCCTGTTCAATTCGAGTGCACCTGAGTGTGGCCCCTTTTAGACTTCGTTGGGATAAAAGCTGCCAAAAGCCTGTTTGTCCTTTGACTTAATGACCCATTCGATCATTTTCTTTTACATTATTCAAATGTATGAGTTATCTTTTGATTGTTTTTTCACATTTAACTAATAAAAGTGCTAAAGACAACCTTACATTATTTTGAAAATTGCTGAAATATGACGTGCACCCTACTAAAAATATACATATATACTTATGCTCCGAGAAAAATACTAGTAAGAGATAAAAAAAAAAAAAAAACATTTAATGTTGAATTTCTGAATGAATCAAAAAAGATATTTGGTCTTCAGCTAACATCTGTTTTCATATTGTACGTTCCTGCACTACATATTGCACTGACTAAATTCCAGAGGGTTTTTCCTAACCCTAGCCCTTCTTTCCCTCACTCTGAGATGGAGAAATTTTAATAATAAAGCATTTTCTAACATCCTTGAGAGTCACTGTTCTGCAGTTTGAGATACCTTCCTGCTGCAACTGTTGGTGTGTCCACGCTTATTGTCTAACTTATATTTATTTGATCAATTTCAATTATGTGAGCTACCAAAATGTTAAAACCAAACAAGCTTCTCAGAAAACTACTGCTCAGATATCACAAAAAGCATAAAACGTGCAGGGATGCAATAGTTGTTTGGTGTTTTTTCACTATGAACTACTAAAAAGATGTCAGAGGAAATTCACTGCACAAACCTAAAACCAAATTAGCCAAAATTACTATTTAATTTGGCCACTGCTGAGTTTGTGTGGCCGTGACTGGAGAACAGCACAGGTCTTCTGCAATCACACCAGCTGGAAAATTACAGGCTGCTGTTTTTCCGTGTAACAAAAGCACAAAGCTGAACAAAATATCATCTATGCTTTATGCAAGAAGGAACTCATGAATAGAAATTGCTCTCCATTCATTAACAGGCGCTCTTTAGCTGGAGCAGTTCAGCACTCAGTTCATGCAGAATATATATCTAAAGTGTTCATATCTGTAGTTACATATAAAATTTAAAAAAAAATATGGACTTTAGAAACAACAAGTATTCAAGTTGTTATCACAAAAAATATCGCATAATATTAGAAAACTATAAAATCACTTTTTTGACTACAATGAACCCACCACTCTCCTAGAATGTTATCTTGATCACTAACCTCTTTATCAGATGTGATCAATTTATGGCATGTAGTCAATTAAGATCTTTGTAAACAGTTTGTGTCCACAAGGATTTAATTTACTACCAAACATTGCTTCCAAGCAGTCCTTAGCTGATATTTTGTGCAGTTCTGTTTTATTGTTGTTTTTATGTTCACTCGTTTAATCATTTCTGCTACTTGTGTGCCGAGGTCATGTATCATGAAAAAACAAAACAAATACATGAAAATTGGTACCTGTTTCCAGACTGTACTAAACGTACCTTCAAACACTTGTTTAGACACCAAAATTAGAATCAGAAAAATAACATTTTCTTCACAACTGCATTTGATTTGTTTCATAAGAAAAACTCAAGTTGGGGCACCAAATTAAATTCTGCCCAGGGCCCCTTACAGTTTTCGGCCGGCTCTGCAAAAGGGGTATAGCTCAAATTGTTTATAAGTAAATTTTTTCAGCAGGAATGGATCAAGACAAAGCTGAATTTTGATATCTCAATCTGTCCCAAGATTCAGTCCGTTGCATCTCAACGGACTGAATCTTGGGGCAGATTTTTTGTTCCAGATTTTTTTAGTTGACAAATGTTTAAAATATGAACATGGGTTTCCAAAGAAATGCTCAAACATCTACATTTCCTGGTTTTTCAAAACATAATAACCAAACATATTCTGTTGGACATTAATTGTAACTGAAAGCAGGAAAAAAAACAAAACAAAGAGACTCAGGACTTTCTCAGGCGGACAGAGTTAATGCAACGTGGTGGATGAATGGTCTGAGGTAATGCAAGGAGCAGAGATTAGCTCCCAGCTTCCTGTGTGACCTCTGATGGCCCCTCTGGATCAGTCTGCAGATAGACTCATCTTTTTTTATTCCCCTCGCCTCTTGTTTTTATTCAACACTTCAGCATACGGCAGAAGCAGACAGGAGGAGATTAAATATGCAAACAGCAAAGAGTAATCCTCAGACGGTGCATCTCTGTCCAAAAAAAAAAAACAAAAAAAAAAAAAACAGACAGTGCCGGATATGAACTGGATGTTTTCAGTTGGTCTTTATTCTTTAGGTAGGAATCATGAAAAAAGGAAATATATTTTTGGAGTTTTGGTTCAATCTTCTCAGGGTATCTTGTGGTGTCAGACACAGAGTCCGGCAAAAGCTAGTGTCCTTATATTTGGCTTATAATCCACGACCTTTGGCATTCGGTGGCAGGTCAGCTAAGTCTAAAGCTAAAGTCCACAATTCAAACACATTAGAAAGTTTCGTCATAATTGTCCTCTGAGTTGTGAGGATGTTGCTCCGATTTGTGGTTTGTTGGTGGAAAAGTTAACTGCTCAACGTCTCAGGGTTTCTTCCGGAAAGTCGTGAAATGCTCCACCTGGTTTGGCGAAAGCAGTTCTGTTAGGTCAGTTGTGGTGAGGCTCTGGATTTGCCACTCCATCTACATTTGTGCATGTGAATCTGTGCGTGAATGGGTGAACGACTGGATGTAGTGTGAAGCACTATTGGTGCAGGCAGTTTTTTTTTTTTGTCTCGTAAAACGATTGAAAGAAGGGAGATCCTGAATATAAGGACATGAGAGATAAACAGAGGATCTTCATCAAACAGAATACTGTCAGCTGAGGTCTTTCATCTGTTTCAAATGATTAATGGATTTCTCCCATTGGAGGTTCACAACTGGGTGATGACTCCGCCCCAGAATTCTCTAAAATGTCCTTACAAATTTCTTCTTGTTTTCCGTTTTTGTGTTTTGTTTTTGTCACACTTAAATGTTTCAACAAACAAATATTATCATTAGGTTAACATAATCTGAGTAAATCCATAAAGAAGTTTCTAAATGATTTAATTTGCAAATGGGGAAAAAAAAAAAGCACATCAGAACTGGCCCTTTCTGTGAAAAAAGTAATTGCATCATGAATTAATTGCAACAATTAACAGAAGTTTTGGAAATCTAAGTTAATTTTTTCTTAAATAATCCAAAAACTGTTAATTAGGTTTTTGGCTGTACTTGGAAAAAAAAAAATCAAATAAAGGAGTAAAGTAATTTACGTAATCGATCCGGAAAGGGTTACAAAGCTAATTCTAAGGCTTTGGGGTATTAGTTGGGTCTGCCAAGATTATTCAGTGTATCAATGGCTCATCCCAAACACAGGAACCCAAAAAATAACATCTAAAGTTTTGCAAATCTCCAGTGAGGCCAGTGTTTATGATTCAACCATAAGAGAATGACTGGGCAAAATTGGAATCCACTGGGGAAATCCAAGGTCAAAATTGCTACTGAGCAAAAAAAAAAAAAAAAAAAAAAAAAAGTAGCAAACCCCAAACCCCGCCTCCAAAAATCTCATAGGTCCACCAGAACTTTGTACTTTGAGACAAGCATGGAATATTTCCATAAAACTAACAGTGTTTCAAAAACATGTAATTGCACCTACAGTAAAATATAATGGTGTTATTATGATGGTGAGAGGCTGGTTCAGGACTCGGATGACCTGCTATGACTGATGGAAACATCAATTCCGCTCTAAGAAAATCCTGAAGGTCTGGCCATCAGTTTATGGCCTTTAACTTAAGCTCACTTGAGTTATGAATAAATAAAATAACCCAATGAGTAACAACAAATAAAATCAGTACTATTGTTTAGTTCTGAACAAGAGGATAAATGTTAAATTACAAAGTCAGTTTATTTAGATTGTTTAAATATGTTCTGATATCTTTGTCTGTGAACGCATTTCAAAAGTTATATTGATTTGTGACGTCAAATGCTCATATGTTTTTAATCTAAACTCCAGCGTAATCTGTGCCTGCCTTCCGTTCACCCTGTGTGACTCAGCTGCCGTGCTGCAAAGCGTCGCCCTGGCAGCCATCCGGCGTGTGATGGTAATGATGCGCGACGGGTAATGCAGATCATCAGGTATTAAGTGATCAGTTTAATTGCTGCTTCGTGTCCTAGCGGCTGGCTTCGCTGCTTGTTGGAAACTGTCGTAGATTGATTTTGATCTACAGGGAACTTATGTTGCCTGGGACTTTTTCCATGCTGGCAGACTTGTTTAATTTACGTGCTGGCAAAAAACCCATACCGGTGTCACGATCCAGGTGGAGGCAGAAGAAAATGAAATGACAGATTTTTATTCATAGTTTCATGGGGATCAACAGAATCTATCGGGGACAGGTTCACAAAATCCTAGACTGGGTCTTATCCTTTTAATCAGGTCTGGTAGCCGGTGGCGCTAATGAGCCTCTAAACTATTTAAATCCAGGTCGTCTGTCTTCTGATTGTCTTTATTCGTGCAGTTAATTGACTTATGGCCGTTCAGGGGGAAAAAACACAAAAAACAGGTGACATTGTTCTCTAATTTGAAGTTTAAAAAGTCACACACTAATTGGAAAAGGTGAGAAAATGCATACAAAGTTATTTACTACATTAATTGTATAAAGAAAATGCTGTGTAAATATTTTTATCGTTGATGTATGATAGAGATGGGTTCAGTGTGCAATCATAAAGCAGTAGACAGTGTTCTGGTGTTTTGTAAAAAGTATTCCGACATCTTTAACATTTTCACATCTTTTGCCATATTCCAACCCCAAATTCTCTGAACTAAAACAAATAAATCGTTTGGATATGGAAGTTAAAGACTGATGGAAATGAACACAGACATAACAACAGGATGAGGGGAACTCTGTCACTAATGATGAAAATGAGAACTTACTAGTAAAAAAAAAAAAAAGAAAACAAAACATGATTTGCAAGTTAAAAGTAGCAAAAGAATGGATCAATGGATGGATGGAACTGAACACTTTTCGTTTCGTATGAGCTCGTGGACCATCTCCAGCCTCCGTCCTGACGTTAGCATTTGTTTCTTCAGACGCGTGCAGAACTGCAGCCTCAGTTGTGACTCATATTGTTGACACGCTGATCTACAGCAACATTACTGAAGAAGCTCAAGCAGATTAGTTTGTTATTATCAGACTGCTAGAACGTAGAGAGCCTGCAGGCTCTCTACGCTCAAATTTTCAGACTGTTTTGCTCAAACTAGCCTAACCAAGGATGACATAGAAATAGTTGACGTTGTGGGACCATTTTGTGTGGGACCCGCTATACTGGTCCCACACACTGGGTGCAGCAAACTCAAAGTAGAGCTGCTTTAAGTGTGACGTTCGATTATCAGTTACGACAGAAAGATTGATGGGACATTTCTCAACAGTGAAAACCAATCTTTATGTTCTGAGTGTAAGAATATTCCTGCAGTAAATATGGCTCGTTGAGATGGATCATGTTATTATTTCTAATTAAGCCTCTTCAAATAGATCAAAGTGACCCTGACTTCAATTCCCATAATCCCTTTCATAACATTCAGTACATGCACGCCGGTCCTGATAGCTGCGCTGCTTCCCATTCAAAGCAGCAAATAAAGCAAGTATTGACTTAGAATCAGAGCAAAGAAACTCTAAGGAGCCCACTCGGCTCCGTGTTGACAGTATTTAAGGAAAGGGATCATCCCAAACATTCTTACAAAACATTGTCCTGCTAAGGGAAAAGCAAAAACTTACAGCTGGAGAAATAGTCGTGTAATTAGCCTCAGGCAAACACTAAAGCTATGTAGAACCGCAATGAAGCAGTTGATGGTTTTATGACTCAGAGAGTGAATGAACTTAAGTCACGGCTGTTTTTGTGCAGCTTGAATCTTTTTTAACAGTAACTTGTTTCTTCTGCTCATGTGTTCACTGTTATTATTTTGGAGTCCAAATCATCTGCAGGATGAATTGCATTTATAGCAATTGATCTGATCTTAGGTTATGTAAAATAGCTCAAAGAATGCTAGCAGGAGTTTTTTGGTTTGTTTTCTCTCCAACTGCAAACCTTAGAGTATTTTGTGGCTTATGCATTCATAAGAAGTCAGGTTGCTATTGGATTAACATGATAAATCATGTGTTTTGTGTGGTGAAACTGTCTTCCTGCATTGTGATACCAACAAAAACTTTATTTAAAACTAGGGGTGGGCATTTATCGTATCGTTTTATCATTAATTGTGATAAATTTGTTATCATTACACAAATTTTGATCTATTGTTGTCATGATAAATTCCAATTAATGACCTTTAAACCTCCCCATTGTCATGATGTGGTGTGGGGGACCCAAAAGCAGCAGGTAAAGACGTGGTGCGATTTAGAAAATTTAATTAACGAAATCAGAGTCCAACTTACAAAAAACATCCAAGAGTACTGGGAGGTAGTAAGTAACTAGATGAGAAGAGTGATTGCAGGTGTGAGTAGTTGGCACAGGAGCTGGCTGAGGGGCGGGGAGAAGGTGGCACAGGGAAACTAAGGAGATCTGCTGGGGAACACAAAAGGGAGGAAACGGGGAGCTGAAAAATACTTCTAATACAAGAAACACTAACAGTAAAGAAAACCTGATGAAGATATGAAGGAAACCATAATCGAACCTAAATAAAAACAAGGCTGATCTAACAACAAAAAGAACTAAGTAACATAAAGCTAGAGAAACTAGAAGATCTAAACAAAGAAATAACCTAACTAGAATTACTAAAGAAAGACTAACTGAACCTAGTGACAAAATAAGAACAAGTAACACTCCATGGAGCTAGAAGGACTTAAGAAATAACCTAACTAGAGTTACTAAAGGAAGATATACATAAACTCGGAAATGGAAGAATAACTGAACCTAGGGTGATGAAATTAAGAAATAAACATTGCTAGAAATACTGCAGGGAGGCTGAAATAAGAAATAATTAGAAGGATAAAATAGAAATAAACTATAGTCATTAAAGCAGGCTAGACATGGACTCAGACAAGCAAGGACAGAACCTAAGGTAACTAAAGAATAAACCTAACTAGAAACACTGTAAAGGACTGAAAATAAGGAAAGCAATAAGATAATTCTAATTACACTAAACACCTCAAATAATAATATCAAAGGACCATGAAGGGCTGAACTAAAGTGAAATAAAACGTAAAGCTTAATAAAATGAAAAGCAAAACCAACCCAAAAACCCAGAGTCCTCTTACACCCACACCTGTCCTTGTTGTCGGGATCGAAAGTATTTTCCCCACTGTTTGTTTAACAGAAGCATCACTGAATACCGATAAAGCGACAAATACAGTTACCGTGTGCAGTTTAGTGATACACTTCTTTATGAGACTGGTGTCCTAAAGAGGATAAGATAAGGATAAGAAAAAGAGATATGTTCTGTTTTTTTTTGTTATTCTGTGACATAGTAACCTAAATAAGATGTAATAAATATTTCTTATTGTCGTTATGACGATAGTACCGCAAAAATGTCGCAATAAAACTTTAAGTCTACATCAACCACTTCTGTATAAAACAGGCCCAAACATTTTCTGAATGAGATATTTAAAGTGACATAACGCCAGCTCTGATGTAGCTTTCAAGTTGTAGAATACCAAATGTTCCGCATAAGCCTGTCAGATGTGTTCTTTTATTGTACCAGATAGAATCTGAATAGCAAAAACCATGGTCAACCGCTAGAGACACTTTGGTGAAAAAGTCCTCACTGTGAGAATTTCTTTTACTGTGTTCTAGTTAGGAAGTTGTAACTAAGAGCTAGGTTTGACGTCAGACCCGCAGTAGGCGTTCCAGTTGAGAATTTCAGCATGGCGGCACCCTTGGACATTGTTTGCCATACCTCTTACAAACATAATTTTAAGCTTTAATTTTCAAAAGCAAACTTCATTTTTAATTTGTTCAATGTAGAGTTGCAGGTACTATATAACATTATCTTTAAACATGCTTTTACATGTGTATCCTGGAAAGTAAGCATGTTTCTGGGGGTAGTCAAAGTGGTTCCTCCTTTTCCACTGGGAAATCCGACTTCGGCGGTTGTTCCAGTTGATTTCCCAGTCGGAATTTCCCAGTTCTGACCACAACTGGAACATATTTTCCTCGCCTCAGCGCCCCCTGCTTGCGGCTCTTTTGTGTTGCATTAATAATGAACAGGTGAGCTACTTCAGGACAAGATCAACCTGACGTAGCCCCTGCTCTGACAGGCTCATGCGGAACATCCCTGAGTCAGAGCTGTAACTGAGCTTAAAGCCTCAAAAAGTCTGAATCCCAGCTTTGTGCATTCGCGTTGGTTTCTGCAGCCGTCACAGAACCAGCTAAAAACATCTGAATGATGCTTCGGCTGACACTGTACTGTGGCGCTGAGCTTGAGCCTGAGCAACGAGGACAGAACCATCAGACAGCCGCACCACGAGGAGCCTCTCCTGCCTGCCTAAGCCTTAAACCTCCTCACCCTCGGATGTCTTCGTGAAGACCATCTGGGATCTAACAACTGATATCTCCTGTTCCTCTGATTATCCCGAGTCATTGTTGTCGACCGCTGGAGCCTTTGAACATCCAGGTCACTTGTGGTTCAGCTGCTGTGTCGTTTGGGAGGAGACAGATATTATTGGTTGCGCTTGGCGGGCAGGAGGAGGGAGGCGGGGTGGGAGGTAAGAGGAGAGTGAGGGAGACAATAACAAAATCCTGTGATGATTTGATTATTTTGTGCAGCAGGGCTCTGAGGACACGCAGAGGCTTTGCCCGAGGCACCATGTTGAGATGTTTTTGAGCCCATCAGCTTTCTGTTTGTCTCTAGGACGATCATGGGCCCCCATGGCATCAACCGAGCTGTCCAGAGGCTGGAGTTCTCCGACTGCAAGAAAGGACTCGGTGAGCACCCTCACCCGTCTTTCTCCGCCTCCCATTGACCAGCCGATGACCAGTGTGTGACATTCATACAGTTCTGCTTCTGCTGAGCTTTTCTTTTTGCTTCTTCACAGGGGTGAAAATAATTGGAGGCTACAGAGAGCTGACAGGTGAAGACTTCGGGATCTACATCAAGCGTGTGATCGCTGGCGGCCTGGCTGCTCTGGACGGTAACGTTCTCTCTGAGTGTTTATCTCATTTCAGAAAAGATATCATTACCCCTCTCCCTTCCTCGCGCCCCTCCATACACACACTCACCTGTCTCTCTGTGTGCTCTAGGTCGGCTTAAGTCAGGTGACCTGATTCTGGATGTCAATAACATCAGCCTGATTGGAGTGACCAATGAGAGGTGAGATTGGCTGAGTGTGCAAATTCCGTGTGTGTGACTAAAGCATAAAACCACTTTGCTTTAGCGAATCAGTTCACTTTGACTGATTCACAGCAACACCTTTAATCCAATCTGGATGATTTCACCTTCTCACCCCTTTAATGGTGTTTCTGACAGTGAAGCAATGGAGCAGAGTGGGAATGGTACACCCAACAGCTTAAGCAGAAGGTGTCTGAATAACACCTCAGACAATCAAGGGCCGACTGAGCCATTGCAGATGCTGATTATTGATTCGAAGTTTAAAAAACTGCCCCCCGAGTTTGAGAGGCGCGAGCCGATTGCCACGGTTCAAACCGGGATAGTCGTCTTTAAATGATTTTTAGCTCAGAGTTAGCAGCGGCATTTCTGGATTATTTAACGCTTCAACTTTATCGTGGACGCACTGAGTGTTCCTGAGCTGATGCCAGTGATTTAAACTCCAGCGTTGTGTCTGGATTTAATTCACTGCTGCCTGAGCAGCTTAGCGTTACCAAAACCTTCGATCCTTTTCAAAGGAACTTCTGTCTTCCTGAACCCCTCATTGGTCCATGGCTGTTGCATTCGCGTTGGTCTCCTCTTGGTTTGCCTGACAGTTCTGCCACATGACGTCTCTTGACTGAGCTTGAATTCTACATGTTTCTGGAAGTTGTGCCAAATTCAATCTAACCTATGCTAAACACTGGATGACAAAAGGCTTCAGTCTGGTGCAATAGTCTCAACAAGCCTCTTTCTGGAAGGGCAAATTTGATCACAGAGACTTCAGTATCCACTTTATTTGTTGTTTCCAATGTTTTGTTTATTAAAATGACTTAGAAATTACAATTTATTGTTTGTTGAGAGGGTGTATTTGCAGTACTTGAAGATTCAAAGCTGCAGTAATATTTCAAAGATTTAGCATGTGAGTTTGAATTTAATCCATGGAAAGTCAAAATTATACATTCATGGTTAAACGCATGGTGTGGTTAAATGTCTCTTATATCCATCCAGAAGGCATCATTCTAGATATTTGATCACTCTCCCTGTCACAGTTCATAGAGGTCATTTAAATTAGCTTGTTGAAACCCTACATCCACCTTTTTCCAATACGATTCACAAATCTTGAATATATTTGAGATTAGCGCTTTGGATAGGCCATTCCAGAAGCAATTTGTTGATTTTTAGGGAAGTTGAAGAACTTGGAGATAGACGTCAGAGTGCATAGATAGCACTTCAGCATTCCATCTACTGTTTGAACTGTCAGTCCCACAGCCTGAGGCAGCCATTGCCATGTTTGACGGTTGGCACCTTGTTCTGAGGTTTAAAAACTTCAATTTTTGTCTGTATTTGTCTCATCTGACCATCAAGATTTTTCCAAAGCCAGAGATTTCAACTGTCAATTTGGAGCTGATCTTTTTTTGTTGTTTTTGGCCCAGGACGCTCCCAGTCTAGTATTGTGTTAAACTGGATTCAGTGTGGACAGTAACATACTGAATGCCTTCCAGGCTGTGCCAGGCTTGAGTCTTGGTGTTTCCTGGTTGCTACTGAGCATCCAAAACAACTTAATGTCACCTGTGGAGCACAGCCCAGGCAAAAGGGTTGAAATTTGGTATTTTAATGGGACAATGATCCCAAACTGGTTTTGGATTATAGAAAGCAGGCTAACATTAAGCCCCTACCTAAATCCCATTGAAAATTTATGGACTATCCTTAAAATGGACTCCATTTCTACTTCTATTTCTGACCAGAAGAGTGAGGCAGAGTTATGCAAGAATGTTGTTAATGGCTTCAAAAACTAGGAGGTTTATCTATAAACTGCTTAAAGACATTTAAATAAATATTTAGTAAATCATTTCAGTTCCAGGTTGCTCTTTAAGCTTTATATAAGCACTGGAGGAAAGAAATGTTTGAAACAAATTATAAGAAGCTCAAAATATTATGTTATTCATGTAGATTTAAAGTTCTGGATAAAGCAGTCAACAGTGTTTGATGGTAATATTGTCCGAGTTTCTGCTGATCTCTTTTAGATAAACTGATTAGAGTCATTCATTCTCTTTTGACTTTTGGGCCTCCAAATGAGAAAATAGATCACCAAATTCAAGACTCAAGTGTTAAAATGTCTTAAAGTTCTACACTGTGTGATAGTTGAGCGTGTCGCAGCTGGACGTTTGCACCTCATGCTGTTTGTGTGTCAGGGCGGTGGAGATCCTGAGGAGCGCCTCGCTCTCCAATCACATGTCGCTGCTTGTCGCCAGAGATGACGAATCCAGGTAAGCAATCAGATCCTCTAGAAAACAGTGGTTGCCCATGATTTTACTTAAAATATGTTTTCAGTCACTTAACCAGTAAATAAATGAGTAAATATTGTTTTTTTTCTTAAAGAGCATGTGCAGTTTATATTATGGTTGATGTTAGTATTAATCTAAACTAATAGGGTTATTTAAATGTGTTGCAGTTTGTTTTATTGATTTTATAGTTTTTTTGTTTTATAAGTTTTTCTAGTTTTTTTTTTTATAATTTTTTTTTGTTATTCTTTAGTTTAGAGGAGTTGCTTTTGCTGTGCATGTTCATCCTGTTTAATGAATTGTCAATAAAACAGTTTGACTGTATCTTAAGATTAGGGTTAGGATTGGAGTTTTCTGGCCGTTTGCCGATTCCGATTTTGGCCGATACCAATTTTATTTTTGTCTGAAATGTCGCTAAACATAGCAAGAAAGTTGCTGAGTTGGTAACAGTGAGGTGACTATTATTAACTGCAAACGTGCAGACATGACTTGGCGGACTGGTCTATCAGTCAAACCTCTCTCACGGGAAAGCAGAAGAGAATAGTGGTAAATTTTTAGACCTTTGTTGAGGTAGATAAGATCGGTGGACAAGATCGGCTTCGCATGTTTAAGCATCTCGTTAAGGTTTGAACAATAACTATTTTTAGGTGTGTATTAAAGATCAAATAAATTAGCGTCATTGTTGAACATTCATCTCTTTGACGTGGCTACGACAGCAGGTGTTTTAGATGGAAACCAAAGCAGCCCCAGAAGGAGTGAGTAAGGGGCGTCAGACAGTCATGTCAGATGATGTCACAACACGAACCCTCAGGCTAACGCAAACCCCGCCTTAGTTTATGACGTCTTTTCAAAGTCGGCTGGACTTCACTCAAAGTTCTGATCTATTGTTAGGCACTTAAACAACTTTCTGACATCACTATCACTCTACTTTTGATACCTGAATTAATGCCCCCTGGTGGCCCTTCCGGACATGTCAGCTTGTTGTAAATCAGTTAATCACTGCTTTGCATGTGGAACATGCTACAGGCACATTGAATATAAAAAAAAAATTGAAAGGATTGTGCTGGAATGTTGGCAGGTTTGGTTTCAGCTCCCTTATTAGATGTTTGTTCATTTGAGAAAAGAAAAAAGAGCCAATATTTCCTCCTTCGTCCAGTCTGGAGAAAAAAAAGAGTTAACTTTCCTTCCCAGTGGGATGTTTACTCGACACCAGCTGATGTTTCACAGCACAGACAGCTCCTATTTCCTCCAGCTCCGTCTGCTCATGAAAAAAATGCATGGTGTTCTCTCCGATCTGACCCCCTGATGGCCCAAGTGCTTTTCCACGTCAGCCCTCAGCCTCAGCTCAAACACAGCCTGACACAATAAGGACGCCCTGCTGTCTGACCACGGGGTTCCTGCACAGCTACTCGCTGCAATCAGCAAAAAAAAAAAAAAAAAAAAAAAAAAAAAAATGGCGACAGGCACTAGTCATGCCGAATGCACTCCAGACTGCTGGAGGTTCTCCTTTAATTGAGTGAAATCCGCAGCATCTGGACAGAAACATCTTAATACAAAGCTAAAAATCTTGTTTTTCTTCTCTTTGCTGTTTGGGAGTTTTTTGATGTGAGTAAAGTCTCAGCGCTGCACTCAGCTGTAAAACACGGAGGGATAATCCTTTTATTGATCCCAAACAACAGCAGCATTCCCAAATTAAGCAGAAACAGTCTGTGTCCTTAGTGAGGGTCATGCTCTGCAGGCGAACAGATGGAGCTGGGGGGGAAAAAAAAAATAGTTTAATAGCTTAGAGCGTGTGGTGAGTGCACAGAGGAGGTCGTCTCACCTCTGTCTGTTCGCTCCCATCCTCTCTGTTACGAAAGCGGTAGAGTGTTGCTGCGGAAGCAGCTTTGCGACGACGCGTCACACAGTCGCCCCACGACCCGACCTCCATTGTTACAGCGATTTGTTTCACACTTTGAAAAACAAATTATGATGATTATCTGCAGGTTGCCGTGAGGACGCCCCGAGGCAATCACGCTGTGAGGATTTGACTGCGTGTCCTCACCGCACCCAGGGGAAAACGATGCTTAAGACCATCGGGTCGACAAAATATGTCAGAGCGTATAAAATGGAAATATTGCCAACATTTTATAGGGAAATTGACAATCTTTTTGTTCACTATAGATACTCTGATTTATTTTTACATTTAAATAATTTTCTCACTTCTCATTGTTTTATGAAAAGACATTAGAGGAAAGCTGGCAACATCCAGGAGCTTGAGATATGCTGTATTATAACTCATATCTTCAGAAACGGGAAAACATTACAGACGATTTTCGGCCATGACAGATAAAAAGTTGATATCCTCTTTAATTATTTAGAAGATTTAATCTGATGAGGGCACCAATTAATGGAGCATTGCATGTAGGGGTGTCTGCAGAATGAACTGTGAACAGGAACTTAAGCAGACGAGGTAATATCAGTTTTGCGTGTTGCCCTCTTTCCTTTTCTTCAGGGAGAGTTGCAGAAACGCAGATTAGCCGCAACTTGGAACGTTTTGGAAAATGTCTGCAACAATGGCTGAACTCGAACAAACCAAACCAAATGTCAGCAGCTTTCAGAAGAAAACAAAATGTTCAGACAAGAACCAAAACTAAAACATACGGAAAATTGAGAATTCAACAAAATGTTCTAAAGTTTTCACCCGCTATAGAATTTTTTTTTTTTTTTTTAAATCTATCTAAACATCTCAGGTTAAGTTTGAGGAATGACGCTTAATGAAACTAAAGATAAGGAAGTGTTTGGAACAAAGGAAAACTGGCAGGAATTCAGAGGTTTGAAGGGATCAGCGTGTAATTCCTGATCTCTGAGTGTTTTTTATCTGCAGCCATGCAGATCCACTTTAAAAGGCATTAACAGCCAATCGGATCAGGCGGTGATGGATGATGCTGTGAGAACGGCTGACCTCCATGTGAGGGAGACAAACACTCACAGATCAGATAGGGAATAAAACCTAGAAATAGAGACATTGCTGCAGCTGAAGTTTTATACACTCATGCTTTCGGACAAATCCAAAAAAAAAAAAAACATTTCGGAAAGCAATAGAAAGAGACGTAAATGTTGTTTGTTTCAACCTATTTTGAAATCTCCTGCTGCATTTCCAGAAATGTTTTATCCGGAGTTGCTTAAATCTATCTGCAACTTAGTAAAAATCCCAAGCAAACTTTA
Source organism: Girardinus metallicus (assembly GCA_903067095.1). Classification (NCBI taxonomy): domain Eukaryota; kingdom Metazoa; phylum Chordata; class Actinopteri; order Cyprinodontiformes; family Poeciliidae; genus Girardinus; species Girardinus metallicus. The sequence goes on along the minus strand of CAEGAE010028550.1, from coordinate 4,345 downwards.
GAAAATGTAAGGTATCAGAAGCGTATGTTTGTAAAAAAAAAAAAAAAAACGGATTGTGCATCCTGTTTATCTACATCATTCTGTGCTGAAATCCAATCAGCTTGATGCATCTGTGTGTCCTTCAGGAGGGAGTTTGCTGAGCTGATGGAGAAGTACGGCTCCAATAACGTCACGGCGTCGGGAAGAATCTCTCCGACGCAGCTGTCCACGGGTAAAACGCACCAAACAGCTTCGCTTCTCTGACGATCGCTCACTGACTCGCCTTGCAGTCGACGTTCAAATTGTTCCTTGAAGAACCGACTACTGGAGGAAACATCCTGAGGAAACATTTCAGAAAACATTTTCCTCTCCCAAAAAGAATGTCCCACGTCTCGGAGAATCTGCACTTAAGACGATCTCCTCTTTCTCCAAAAGTATCCCAAGTTTGAAGAAATGCGAATATTCCTTGTTGACTTCTTTCTCTGTCAGAGCATCCTCACCCTCCAAATCTTTCCAACAATACCAGTGTTTCTACAGTCTGATGGAAATCAGTTCTTTGGAAAGTTTTCCACACCACTGGAAAAAACGCAAAATCTTATCCAGTATTTTTGGTCTAGTTTCTTGTGTAAATAGTCTTAGTATGCTTGAAATGAGACAAAACTGATTCACAAGTAACTTTTCAGCAAGAGACAGGAGCTTGTTTTAAATAAATAATACCCTAATATTGATTAAACATGTCTTGCTATAAGTGAAATAATTTACAAATGGAACTATTACTTTTTCATCAGAAAAAAACTTACAAGTTTTTTCGTTTTTCAAATTTCTTTTCACATAAATATTGCCTCATTTGTGTCCTGGGAGCTTTTATAAACTTTTCATTCATCCTACATGTCTCTTTTAAAAAACTTTTATTTTTTTCTAATAACTCTTTAAAAATGCTTTTAGAGGTCTCTCTTCTATTTTGCAAGTTTGTTTGTTTTTTTTATCCTAACAAAGAGTTCGATTCTTAAAATATTGTTTTGCTCCTGTGTTCATGCTCGCTTCTTCTGTGTCTGTTCAGGGAAGCCGACGGACACGGCGTCCTCCTCGTCTTCCTCCCGGTCGGAGAGCCCGCAGCTGCTCAGTCCTAAAGAAGGAATCACCGCCTACAGCCACGCTCCGCATTACACCACCGCCTCGGCCTACACCGTGCACACTCCGGCACACGCCTTCAGGTAGGACGACGCACGCAGCAGATTCAGGGCGTCTGGGCATCCTTACAGTTCTAAAATTAAGATCTTAAAATGTCTTGTGTTCATTCAGGAAATAAGTTGGCCGTGAACAGGTTAGTCGCATGTCTTAAATTTTTGTTGCGGCAGGACTACAACTACGCGTTTTCTTTTTTTCTCGCGGGACTTTACTGTTTCGCGAAAGTTTGCGTCACACGCAAGACACAGTCACTGCACTCTGTGACTCGAGGCGTTTGCAGCTACTGGTAGCTAGCTGCTAATATTCCCATTGCTAGCCAGCTAGCTAGTTTTTTTATTTTATTTTTTTTTTTTTTTACGTCCATCTTGGTTTTGTAATGCAAAGCCGTTATCTGGACGACAGTTATCGTCGCCATTGGCTCACTTCTGTTGCCAGCCCATACAGTTTATTATTTTTCCCTTTTTCTGTACATTTATGTCGTGTTATAGGTCTTAAATTCAATTCCTAATGGTCTTAAAAGGTTTGTCATAAGAATTGGTGAAACCTGCAGACTGACACTTCGGAAATAACTCAGACATGACAGATGGAGATGTGTTCTTTCAAACCGCTACTTTAATCTGTCAGTACTGTAATGCCGTCTTATGATTCATTCCTTGTGTTTGCTAACTTTAACTCATTGTTCTCACCTGTTGGATGCTTCGAGAACTGCCTAATAAACCATTATGCCACTACTTCTGCCCTCTGGTGGCGGATGTGGATGTAATTTATTTCCATCCCCATTACGTCCAGGTTGCACCATGTGTGGTAGCTGAAAATTGAGAAAAATGACAGAGGCTGAGCAGAAATGTTAGTTTGTTCCATAGTTTACAGAAATGTTACGATGAATGCTGATATTTAAAACCAAATTCAGTGTTCATTAATATGCGTAATAGTTCTGAGCATCATATTTTCTCAAGAGAAATTTTTCAGCTGGGCTGTAAACCTTTGAAAAACATTGAGTTTCTTCCATAAGGGAAGCAGAGGAACAAATCCCTGGAGTTCTTGGTTTATTCACTCTGCTGTCTGTTCAGTGACATTCACGTTCATTCAGCACTTCCAGAAAGTTTGTCTCCGGTTACATAAACTGTCCAACTGTGACTGAGCTGCACGGAAACACCAGCAGAAACTAAAAATAGCGAAGAGCATCTTCAGCAGTTCTGAAGCGGAGGATGGATGAAGATTAGGCGGCGCTCCGGCTGACTCCGAGCTCCGAGTTTAATCTCTGTCATCCCGTCGTCTCTTTTCCTCTTTCCCGCAGTGACAGCGTCATTCAGTTGATATGTGTCGCCAAGGGAACAGGCCTGGGACTTGTCGTCAAGGGAGGAGCCAACCGAGCTGAAGGACCAATGGTGTTCATTCAAGAAATAGTGCCTGGAGGAGACTGCCAGAAGGTCAGAGTCTCTGTCACTTTGTTATAATCACAGCAAAATCGCCAGAGATGGAAACATAGATTGGGAGGAAGAGACTCTGTTGGACTAAAGCTGTCACATAAATATTGATACAGTGACTTGCAAAAGTTCCCAGTCCTATTAACCTTCTTTACAAGTAGTGCATAGTTATGAAATGGAAGGGAATGATACCTTGTTTTTGAATAATTTGCTAGACAACAAATTGGCCCAGAACTTATTGCGATAAATGATAATATTGCTGTAATATAATAGGAGTAATGGAAGAATAACATAAGAACACATTCCTGAAGATCGATAAACTTGAAATTCTGATGAACATTTAAACATTGAAACTGGAAGACATTTTCAGTATCCAAAATGAATAAACAAAACAACAGAAACAACAAATAAAATTAATTCTGAAGTCTCTGTAGACAAAATTGTCTTTTTTGAAAGACAATTTTGTCTACAGAGACAGAAAAAAGAACATTTATGTAGCTATTATACCAACTGGACAGCGGGTTGCTCTACAGACTCACTCTTATAAAGTGTTACATACATGTTGTTGTTGCAGGTGTAAGATTGATTTAATTATTGAACTAGTTATACAAAACGGCACATCCTGTTTTATTTTAAAAAAAATCAGCATGATCTAATTTCGGACAGTTTTGCACAGAATATGTGTTGATAATTCCTGTGGTTCTGCTGTAGGACGGCCGGTTGCAGGTGGGAGACCAGCTGGTGTCCATCAACAAGGAGTCTCTGATCGGAGTGACGAACGAAGAGGCGCGGAGCATCCTGACGCGCACCAAACTCAGGTCCAACACGAGCGAAGCCAGACAGACCGACGGCGGATTAAAGCCGAACAACGGAAAATTTTTGAGCGTCTCTATGACTACGAGGCATAAAGGGGGTGAAAGAACAGTGTTTAAACGCATCCCTATGTTTGCGTTGCAGACCAGACCCCACGGTAGAGATTGCCTTCATCAGGCGGAGGTCGTCGTCCAGCTCCAGCAGCGGCTCCCACAGCCCCGTCTGTCTGCAGGGGTGTGGCGTCGGAGCCGGACCCCAGACGAAGGCCCTCGGGTTGGGCTCCACGGCCCTGCAGCAAACCATGGTAACCAAGATCACTTCCAGCAGGAACCCCGCCTGCGAGACGCTGCCGCCGGTCAACGTCACGCAGGTCTGAGCTTCATGAGACGGCTGGGCCACAGCATCTGTATTGTCTAACTTGCTGTGTCTGATTAGATGTTTTTGTCTGATACGAGGAGGAACTGGTCGACCTTTGACCTGCTTTTTTTTTTGTTTGGTTTTTTTTTTTAGGTGCGAGTCGCTCCAGGCAGAATGGAGCAGACGGGAGTCTCCTCAGCTCCGCAGATCGACAGCAGCAACGACACAAACCCTGGTGAGTTTCCGTCTGGCTCTGATGAAGATTCAAACCAGTAAAATGAGGAGAACTCTGACCTGAACACAACCTGGAGACCCACAGAAACTCTGCAGGAGACCTCACTGTTGCAGTCACAAAGCTGGCAGCACGTAGTAATCCTTACAGACCTACAACTAGAAGTTTGATTCATGTTGCTTTTCCAAACACACGTTGACGGAGGGGTCGAGCTGTAAAACTGAAACCTCAGTTTCAGCTGAAACTCCTGAAACCAACAGCCGTCCCCTGCACCTGTTATTGCGCAATAGCCAGCCCCGCCCCAAACCTCCCGGACTGACTACTGACCAGCTCTCCAACTAACGGGTCC
>CAEGAE010028548.1:0-73818 GCA_903067095.1 Girardinus metallicus | reverse complement strand
ACTCACTTCAGTTTCCTGCTGGGATCTGATCTGCTGCTTCACCTCAGAGCTTCTTTTCTGGAGGAGACGGATCAGCTCAGTGAAGATCTTCTCACTGTCCTCCACTGTTTTATCAGCAGATCGATTGATGGCCTCCACTTCCTGTTGAAGCAGCTTCACATCTTTCTCTCTGTTCTTAATTCTCCGCTGGATTTTTCCTCGTCTCTTCTCCAGCTTTCTCTGCCTCTCAGACCTTTCTACTGTAGCTGGGACTGTGTCATGACCTTTATGTTCATCCATGTTGCAGAGATAACAGATACACTTCTGGTCAGTGCGGCAGAACATCTTCATCACTTCATCATGCTTAGAGCAGATGTTCTCCTGGAGGTTCTTGGACGGCTCCACCAGCTTGTGTTTCTTTAATGGAGCCGCATCATAATGAGGCTGAATGTGTTTCTCACAGTAAGAGGCCAGACAGACTAAACAGGACTTGATGGCTTTCAGTTTTCTTCCAGTGCAGAAATCACAAGCCACATCTTCATGTCCAGCATAGCAGTGATCAGCAGGAGCAGCTTGGAGTCCAGTCTTCTTCAGCTGCTCCACTAAAACTGCTAGAATGGTGTTCTTCTTTAGCACAGGCCTCGGTACGAATGTCTGCCTGCACTGAGGGCAGCTGTGGATCTTCTTCTGATCCTCTCCATCCCAGTGGGTTTTAATACAGTTCATGCAGTAGCTGTGTCCACAGGAAGTAGTCACTGGATCCTTCAGTAGATCCAGACAGATCAAACAGGAGAAAGTTTCTCGGTCCAGACGATTCTGCTCCATTTCTGCTCTCGGTCACAGTGACTGTGTAAGTTTCACTTCCTGAAAGTAGAAGCGGGGTCGAAGTCTGATCTGTAAATGTGTCAGTGCAAAGAGGCTGCAGCCAATCAGCTTTCACCTTCAGCAGTTGTTGGATCCACCCAGATACAAGGTGTGTTTAAGAGCAGAAATATCAGACTTAGGGAAAGTCTGGAAGATGATTAACAGAATGAATGGTTTAAGAATGGTGTATAGTTGTCTTGTTTTGTTAGTGACAGAAAAACTATTATAGGATAGACATTTTACAAAAGACAAATAATATTAGTGAAAAGTGGTGGAAGGGTAGAGTAGTCACCCTATTAGAAAAAGAGGAAATGATACAATAATAATAAGATAATGTTATTAATATGTATTTTTCAAAAGTTAAGCTGAGGAAAGCTAAAATGTCAACTCCAGAAAATTGCCATTCACCAGGCCACTGGGAAATGTCCCAGTGTTCGTGATTACCAGTGCGCCCCTGAACACGTCCCTCTCGTCTGATACGCAAATCAAAATATTCACATAGATCCAAAACATTTATGACTTTATTGAAGACACACACAAAAAGAAACAGAATAAGAAAGAAAACAACAAAACATGTTCAAATAAATGACCCAACAAAATAATCTATTGTTTCAACAAGGTGCTGCTCAACTCTGTGTTTCTGTTCATTTAATAAAAATATAGGCGACCCACAGACTGACTCTCTGACAGATCACCATGCCAACTAATCAACATAAACATTTTTGCTGCACAAATGTAGCAGAGTTTAATGACACCAAATTTGTTTGAATTCGCCAGTCTAAGTGGGGTTTGGGGGCTGGCATCTGACAACCTCTTGTAACTTTTTTATTAATATTTTTGATAGCGGCATAAACGGTAGTTTTTGGAAAAATGTGACACCAATTTTGTTAGATTTGAAGAAGGTAAAGGACACCATTGTTTAAAATATCACACTTCAACTGGACCCTCCAGATGCTCGACCCAAATTCTGCAACCCAGTTTGAGTTAAATTTAGTGACTGCAATGATTATGATGTTCTCTGTAATCTGACCACTAGTGGTCAGATTTATCTCTGAATGACACGGATGCTGTTCTGTATGAGTAATGCAAACAACACGCAGAGCTTACGGCTCAGTTCAAACAGATGCTTTTTCCCGCCTTTAACTAATGCATCGCATTGTTGTCTAATCGGCTCAGCTGTAATTAAAGCAATAGCCACTTCCTCGTTTTTAATGTTATCTTCAAATAGCAAAATCCCCAACTGTCATCATCCTGCAGCAGCATTAAAATCGTAAAGAAACCTCACTGATGCTCCATGAGACAGTTGGCTAACGCTCTATTAACTCAATGGTGCAGTGTAGTGTTTTTCAAAGTGGGGCCTCCAGGGGGCGCTGTGAGGGTCTCAGAAGGTTGATGAAGGGAAGATGAAAAAAAAAAAAAAATAAACAAAAAATTGATTCCCATACATTTTTTAATCTTATATTTGTTTGCTTTTATTCCATCTTTTTTTATTATGAAATAAGTTAAAATTATTGATTTAAATGTTACTTCTAATGGTCATTTTGATTGGTTGCTTGTAAGTTTATCAAGCTGCTTTTCTCTTCAACACACAACAAATGTAAAAGTTTCTGAAAAGGAAAAGACTAAAGGAACTTGCTGCAGAAAACATAGGAATTGTGTGAAGAAAATAACATCTGATGTGATTAACATAAACTATTGTATTTTCTTGCAATAAAAAGATGGGTTTATGATTAATAATTGTATTATCTAGTAATAAAGTCATAATATGATATATGATAACATTTTGAACCACAGAACTCACTGCCATCTTAAATCAGAAGGTATTAGGCATGATTTATGTTAAGTGTATTTAATTGTTATTGAATTTTGAATTACAACTTTGTTTACAGAGACTTTGTAATTCATTTTATTTGTTGTATCTGTTTTTTGTTTACTTATTTTGGATATTTAAAATGTCTTCCTGTTCCAGTGTTAAATGTTCAGTAGAATTGAAAGTTTATTGATCTTTGAGCTTGTGTTCTTGCATTTTTAAGCCATATATTATCTGAAAATGGTCTCAAAACAACAATACTATTGTTTATCGCAATAACTTCTAGGACAATTTTTCGTCCATGAATATTTGTTATTATAACAGGCCTAGATGTTTGTAGCATTGTTTGTAGGTTTGCTAAGGGATTTAATGCTCTTTAGCGGGAGAAGGCATGGAAAAGTTTGGGAATCCTTGTAGTAGTAAACAAACATGGCCTCCAGAGGGAACGAGCCTGTCTGATCCGGTGAGGACCGGCAGCCCTCTGAGGTCAGCACTCTGGTCATTTATTGTCCTGTTGTCCGGTGTGATGCTGCCGCGTCAGTGGAGGATTAGCGAGCTCTGGCACATGGCAGGGAGTGAGAGTGAGGGCTGAGCGTGCCGGTCAGACCGGGCCTCATGGGGCTCAGAGCCGCTATCGCAGGACTGAGCGCGCTCCACACATGGGTTAGAGGGCAGCACGTCTCCTATGACGCAGGTCAACACAATGTGTGAGGAGTTTCCACACGTGAGGCTTGCATTCAGGATATGGTTTGAATAAAAAGTGTAATCCATCCATAATTCCTTAATTCTGAGTCTGACTTTTTCTGACTGAGATTTTTTTGGAGGAAAAAAAAATCTCAGTCATGCAAATTTTTTTGGCATTTCTTATAATGATAAAAAGTGTTTTAGTGGATTAGCTTGAATTATTTGGGGGGAAAAAAACAAGAAATGTCCAAATGTCTATGTAGTAAAAGCAAGATGTTTAAAAAACACATATTAAGCAAAATCCATGTTTTTGAACTTCCATTTGGGTCTCTACTGCTTCTATAAGCAGCGCAGGGAACTTAGAAAAAGAAGTACTAATCTGTGTTTTGGCAATAAAGTAATGTTTTTTGGTGTCTAGAAAAGGAGCCGTTTCAAAAACCTCCCAATTTTTAAGTCGCAAGTGCCGTTTCCTAGCAACCGCAGCAGAGTTTTGTCTGGCCAGCAGCAGCTTGCCCTAAAACAGCTCTTTCTGAAGGGAGATTAAATAGGCAGAACTGACTCATTATCTAAGAAGCATTTTATGAAGTTGAGACCCAAATTAAAGTATAAAAATGTGAAAAAAGTGAATTTTGGATAATAGATCACCTTTAAAGCTTTTTAGACAATTTCACCTGAGATGGCAATCTTGACTTTTTGTTCTCATTACAAAATTAAAAATCAAAAACTGACTTAAGATGCTAGCAGCTAAAACCTGAAGCTTACTGAGCTTTTTCCTTTCCCTTTCTTCACCTTGGAGTTGGTTGCTGCCATGTAATCAGGATGGGAACTCGAGCTGTGCTCCACTGGGTCTCAGCCTGCCCACTCATTATCTTATCTCCCTTTGTTAACCAGCAGTAATTCCCCCTCTCTTCATAGATGATGTCTCTGTTCGATTACACCAAGACAAAACCCCTCGAAGATCGGCTTTCGCTCCTGTGGCCAACTCCACGACGGACAACGACCTGCTGGGGATGTCGAGGTGATTTCACACCAAGTTTGGATTATTTTTAGCGGCAAACTTCAACCAATAAACAGGAAAATTAATTACAAATGTGTGCCATTGCAACAGAGTAGGGCTGCAAGACTTTTAGTAATCAATTGTTATTGTTCTGACAGTTAATCAATTGGATAAAAAATTGGCAAATGCACATTTTTAAGCAATTTTACACACTATTATAAATACATTAAAATATTCAAATAAACCAAGTTCAATTCCTTTTAAAATAGCAAAATAAAAATTTTATTGCCTAAAATGCTACAGCACAGCATTCCTTTAGTGATAGTCTTATTTTTATAAAAAATACTGTTAACATCATCATGTGAAAAACTTTCTGTCCTTTCTTTCTCTCACACTAAGAAAATAAAAATAATAAAATTATTATTGTAAAGTTGTACAAGAATAAAGTTGACATAAATGAAATGCGAGAATAAAGTCATAATGTGACTTTATTCTGGTTTCATTATTTTATTCTGAAAATATAAATTTATGCTTGTATTATTTTGGCTTTATTCTTGTAATTTTATGACTTTATTTTCTTAGCTTGGCCCTAATTCTCCATCTTACAGCGTAGGGCTGATAGCTTTAGTATTTTTTGGATTAACTGGTTAATATTTGGATAGGAAAAGGCGATTTGTTTTCTGTTTTTTATTTTTCCCACCGAATGTGAACCAGTATTTCTTAAGCATTTCTTGGTATAACAAACTTGCAAACAAAGAATGTTTTTCAGTCGTATGCGGATTGTATACTTTTTTTTTTTTTTGCACAGTTTTGGCTAAATTTCTGTTGAGTCTTCAGCAAATGTACTTAGTTTTGTCTAAACACTTTTTACTGATTATTCGATTACTAAATCAGTTGACAATTATTTCAATAGTCGATTAATCGTTTCAGAAGCTTTAATTTTCATTGGCTGAAACACTGTGTTGTAGTTGAGTTCCTCATATTTGATTGAGTTGTTTGTTAATTTCCTGGATGCACTTAAGGAGACACTGTGGAGCTCTGCAAACAGCCATAAGAAAGCCACGGTATAAAACATTTAGGCTCAAGGCTCCTCTGCTTCAGATCATATGCCTGGCCTGCCGTGGTCAAATCAGATAGGTAACCTGTGCTCTTTTAAAGAGAGACAGCGAGCCTCATCTCGCTATGAGGCAGGTGGAGACAGATGCCTCATTATCCATGCCGCAGGGGACAAAACAGGCCCGGCACTGGAGGACCCCCCCACTGGCGTTTAGTTTCCAGTGAGCCGACACAAGGCAGCCACAGAGCGACACGGACGGCGCTCATCTCTGACCTCGGCGAGCGCAGGTCGCTCGCAGAGTCACATTAAACTTTCAGAGGACCCAAAGGTCCCCGTCAGGAGTGTTAACAGCACCATTGTTCCTGTTCCCGCTGACTCAAAGGGCCCAGTGTAACAAGGCACCCCACCGCGGTGAGGGCCGCCCCCCCCCACTCCACTGCTGGGGTTACAGGGACAGTGACACCCTTCAAATCCACCCGCAGCTCCTCCGAGTCCGTCGGACCCCACAAAATTACACAAACTGAAATTACAAAAATAAGTTTGCTTAATGGAATCACGGCAATATAAAAAGAAATACACGTTTTTTTGATTACGCTTTTGAGCCATGTTGAAATTGAATGAACTGCAATGGAAACCCTTTTTTGCTTCATGAGATCAACAACCGGATGTTACTACTAGAGGACAACAGGAAGTGGCTGGAGAACCGCAGGGCGGCGTGTTCGTTAATGACTTACCGCATGAACAAACTTATTCACAAGTAATTTTCATTGCGTTTCATAATTAAAGGAAACACCACAATTGCAAAATTGATTTTGTTCGACATTAACGGAATATGGACAAAGTTTTGCGCATATTTATAATGGAGCTATTGACCATTAAGTTACGCAAATTGAATTTACAGAAATAAATTTGCTAAATGGAAACACATCGATGTGGAAACAACGTATGTTTCTTGATAAAAAAAATTTTGCGCTAGGTTGAGGTAGTTTTTCGGCCATTTGTTTCACAGAACTGTGATGGAAACACTGTTTACATCACCAGTCACATGATCAACAACCGGATGTTACTACTGGTGAAAATGACAAAGAAGACGACAGGAAGTGGTTGGACAATCATGGCATGTTTAACGAGTACTCGTGAAAAGTCTTATTCTCTTGTGTCTCATTTAAACAAAGCAATTATGAAGTTTTTTATTTGACATTAGCAGAATATCGGAAACTCAGATAGTGAAACCCTTTAAATCAGCTCACAGCTGATTTAAGTCTGTCAGACAGTAGCTGTGTTTCCTTCGATTATAAATTTGAAAACTGATTAAACCAGTAATATATTTTTTAGTTTTTTATAGCTGGGATTCTATTGTGTTTATCTAAATTTTACACAATATAATAAACTAAATCTGCAGGTCTGGATGCCAAAAACTGCTGCCCTGCCTGCTGTCTTTGGTCAAACAAATTGGCACAGAAATCACCAGTTGCATCTGCTTAGAGAAAAGCCTGTGAGATAATGAGTTTAACCTCCTCCTGTTACAATATGATCGTTTTATCTGGGGTTGTTGGATGTAATATTTGAAAAACAATGTACTTTGTGGCAGACAAAGAAAACACCTGCTTCAGATTTCATGACATCACTTCAACAAGCTGCGGCTTGGCAGCCGGATGCAGCTGAAAATGCAAAGACATGAATGGAAACAATAGAGAGAGTGGTTAAATGCTTATTGTTTTTGAAATTGGGAATTTTAATGGGGGTGGGGTGGTTAGCTCTGTTACTTTGCAGCAGCAAGATCCCGGTGTAACTTTCCGCTTTTGTGCATCATGTTTTCATTATGCTTGTGTGATGAAATCATTCCCATTCACAGAAAATCTGGAATTCGCAATAACAAATGTTTTCCAGTCGGATATGGACTTGATTGAACTAAACATACAAAATGTTCAATTGTGAGAGACACTTTAAAAAAATAAATTACCTAACAGGTCAACAACCAACTTGTTTGTAGAGCTGCAACTAATGATTATTTTAGTAATCAATTATTCTGATAATTAATTGATTAATCAGATTTAAAAAATGGCACATTCTACAGATTTTTCATTCAGCCACTTATACCTTTTTTTTTTTATCCAACTATAAAAATGCATTAAGAGATGGAAAAAAATACTTTCTTAAATAAGAAGAAAACGTTTTTGCCTAAAATGCAATAACAGCTTTCCTTTAGGTAATGCACATCTTAAATGCAAGATGTATGTATTTTTGTACAGTTTTGAGTTCATTACTGCTCAGAATGTTTTTTTTTCTCAATAAATGGCTTTTTAGAGTTTGTATACTCCAGTTAACAATTAATCGATTACTAAATTAGTTGATTACTCCAACAATTGATTAATCCCGATCAATCCGATTAATTGTTTCAGCCCTGCTCGTTTGCCAGTAGAAAGTTGAAGCGATTATATTTCTCAGAAGTAAATTTTCCGTGCTTAGACAGTTTGCAGTAGTCAGAAACCTTTAAAATAGTCAAAACCATCCTTGATCTTTACAGTGCATGAATCCAAAATTAACTTCACTGTTTCAGTTGTTAAAAATGTTTTTTTTATACTTACATGTTCAGCAACCAAGTAATGCTACAAACATCACTTCTTGTAGTGTGAAGTCATAATTGTGCAATACAATACTGCAGTAAAATATAATTTAAAAAAGAATTACAAGAAAATATAAGGCTTTTTTCCGAATCTAAAAGTAAAAAAATGTGAATGCTTTGTTTATACATAATATTATGATTTAAAAAAAAGCTGAGAATGAAAATGAAAATCTCTGATCAACAGAAACATCTTTGGATAATCCGGACATTTTGCTGCCATCTAGTGGTTTCCACCTGAACAACACAGTAATGAATTTAAATCTCAACTAAGTGGAATGTAAAATTACAGCAGCATGTTGCAAATGACTAAACATTTCTGTTTTCTAGTTATATAAAAATGTGAAATATAAAAATAAAATCGCCTCTTCATTCTTTCTGCTTCTCAGTGTTGCTGATTTGTCGATATAGCAGGTAAACAAACACGAAGATATTCACAAAAAACTCAATTAGACCTATCGAGACGAGGCCGTAGTTCATGTACAGGAAACCGCCGATGGTCGGTCCGATTGTCCGGACCAGCGACTGAACGGAGGCGCACAGGCCCAGCATCGTTCCTGGGAACCAAACAACACAGCAATCAGAAAGTTACTCAGAGAATCCCTGAAACGTCACTAAAACCCACCTGAAGTGTTTAAAATCACACACCCAAATCTAATTCAGTTTTCTTCTCAGCAACTACAAACTTTATTTCAGTCTTCTTGGTATCAAAATAAGGCTAAAACTTGGTAGAATCCATCAGAAGTGTGTAAGTATCACAGCAGCTCTGCCTCACCAGAATTATTTAGCATATAGTGTATAAGCTTTTTTGAAATATTAGGATACAAACTTTTGGAAACAATACATACACATTAATTGTGCAAAGACTTGTGCACCTGAGGTAAAGTAAAGCAAATCTTCAGAGGTTTTAGTGAAATAACAACCAACGTTTTCCCTTTGGCACGGATTGGCACCAAAACTGGGATTTTAATTTATTTTTACTTAGAGATCATAATAAACTTATTTTTACTTGAGGAAAATTACTTGTTCTTGATATTTGTTACATTTCTTTTTATCAAATTATAATGAAACAATAAATGTTATATATTTTTCTTAAATACCAATATTTATTTTTTATCCAATAATATAAGAGTAAGAAATTATATTCGGTCATATTTTTTTTGCAATTATAATAGACATTGTTTATATATATTCATGTATAAATTATAATTTAAAATATTTAAGTTTTTTTAAATAATTATTTTTTAATACAATCATAATAAAACAATACAATTATATATATTTTTAAATACTGAGATTTATTTTTTTTAAATAAAATGAAAGAAATTTCATATTTTTTAAATATGCTTTAAACATATTTTTTCTCCCTATTATGATAAAACAATAGAAATATATTTTGATGTTTTTTTTAAATACCCCGATAAATTTTTTTTTATCCAATTATAATAAAACAAGAAATTGCTTATATTTGCCTCGAATTCCAGTGTATTTTTTGCAAATCCAATGTAAATGAAATAAAATTACAACAAATTTAGGCACATTATCCTAAAAATAAATAAATAAATAAAAAAAACACCAACATATTTTAAAAAATTTTTCTTGGCACTACCAGAGGTCCATGTAATGTATTTCTGATGAAGTTTCCTGGTCACCGACATCTGCCCTGCAGCCCAAATGCTTCCTGCTCAACTCAAATGCTTTTTATCAGCTTCTAGCTAAGAGTCTGGCGTTTCCATGGATACCAAAATAGGAGAATCTGAATAGAGTCACCTGTGTCAGAGGATGGGACGCTTTTGGTGAGCATGCTGTCGGTGATGACGTTAAAAACGCTGAGAGAAAAGATCCACGGAGTGACGGTGAGGCAGAGCTGGAAAACTGTCTGCATGTAGGCCTGGAAGGAAAGAAGAAACACAAATACATTAAAAAACATTTCAAAGCATCGTGAAGCATCGCCTGGCATCACCCTGCCAACCTGAGTGAGTTTATGTTTACCTGAGCCAGACCCACACCTGCAGTAACTCCAATGGACAGAAGAAGGAGAGATTTCTCAGGAAATCTGGACGTGAGCCTACCGATCACTCCTCCCTGAACAACCTGGAAAAACACGCCGATTTCAACAATTAAGCTCCAAATCTGTGTCAGTGGGAATCTTATACTGCATGTAGACACATAGAGACAGTTTCAAAGTCGGTCTTCTACCACCTGAAGAACATTTCCAGGATTGAAGGACTAATGTCCAAGCAAGATCTTCCTTATTTGCATTAATTACTGCAACCTTAGCTGCAGTTTCATTGACCATAAAATTACACAAATCTAATTTATGAAAATAAATTTGCTTAATGGAAGCATGGCAATTTTGAAAAACTTTTTTTTTTTCTTTAAGTTTTTGTACTGTTGTAAAGTGTTTTTTTCTCTTGGATGCATTTAAATTTGAGTATTTAACAAAAATGCAGTGAAAACACTTTTTTCACATCACATGAGTCACATGATCAACAACTGGATGCTACTGGTGGAAACAACAAAGAAGAAGAAGACAGGAAGTGGTTGGAGGCTGAAGGAGTGGCATGTTTTTTAATGGCTTGTTGCGTGAACAAACGTATTCATGTGTGATTTTAATTGTGTTTCTTATTCAATGGAAACACTGCAATTGCAAAATTATGTTGTTTTTTTTTACATTAGTGGGAAATTGACAAAGTTTTGCAGACATTTATAATGGAAACGCAGCTAGTGGGTAGAGAATCCAGAAGAATAGCGACACTTCATAATTAAATTACTCAAAAGTAGAAAGTTCAGTAAAAATATGCCTAAAAGTACATTTAATCCAAAAGGTTACTCAAGTAAATGTAACTCGTTACTACCCAGGTCTGAGTATTTTCATCTCACCATTTGAACGATACCGAAGTACGCCATCAGGTAGCCATTCTGTTGAGCTTCCAGCTTGAAGAAATCCATTGCAATGATGGAGAACATCACCTGAAATATGCCTAAGAAACACAAAATTAAATTTAAGGATTTTTCTGAGGGGAAATGAACTACTTTAATTGATTAAAAACCATTTAAATATTTGAAATATAGTTTCTTTTATCATTACATGTATAGGTTGTGTGGAAAATGAGGAATTTACTTAATTCTTTTGCTGTTTTTATGCTAAATTTAGTGGGAAATATCAATATATTTTACTATATGTGGTAAAATGTGCATTGATTTTATTGCAGATAATTCTTACCTGATGGCAAACCTGCGATGATTTTGATCATAAAAATCCTCGTTACGCCTGGAAACTTCATCAGTCTTGTGATCTCTCCCAAACTGAACACCTTCTTGTTTTGGTTCTCAGCTGCAGGAAAGTCCAAGAAAAAGTCATCAATGTTTGCTTCATAAATAGCTTCCTTGAAATCAAATAACCACATAAAAATGCCCTGTTCAAAATCTTAAAAGAAATTAGAATAAAACAGATTTACAATAAAAACTCAGTTAAAATAGGGCTGCAGCTAACAATTATTTTCATTGATTATTCTGATTATTTATCAGGTAAGAAATGGCAAATTCTGTTGATTTTTTTTTTCCATTTAATCATTTGCGCCTTTTTTTTTACGCAATATTAGAAGTGCACTAAAATAATTAATTAATTTTGCGTAAAGCTATAATTTATGGTCTGAGATTATAAATACAACTTTTTAAGCCTAATTTTCAGCTTCTTTTCCTTTAAAAGAAGCTGAAATATATTTCTGAGAAAAATCTCTGAGTTTAAAAGGTGACAATTTGCTACAAAAAACAAACTTTTAGATTAATCTCTAAAATGTTCTAATAAAAAGGTCATTTCTGCATTTGTAAAGTTGAAAATTTGCAAGTAAAGTTTTAGATTAACCTCAGAAATTTTCTAGAAGTCATGGAACTTTGAGTTTGAAAAGTCAAACCTTTTCTAAGAAAAAACTCAAATTTTCTAAAAAAAAAAAATTGTGGAATGAAACTGAGTTCAAAAGCATAACATTTTTGACTTTTCAAACTCAAAACATTTCTAGAAATTCTCTGAGATGATTTAAAATTTTGTTTTTCTAATAAATTTTAGATTTTTCAGTTTAATCTGAAAATTTTAGATATATTTTTTAGCAAATGTCCAA
Organism: Girardinus metallicus; assembly: GCA_903067095.1. Taxonomy (NCBI): domain Eukaryota; kingdom Metazoa; phylum Chordata; class Actinopteri; order Cyprinodontiformes; family Poeciliidae; genus Girardinus; species Girardinus metallicus. The sequence goes on along the minus strand of CAEGAE010028548.1, from coordinate 61,683 downwards.
GTTTTCAGACTCAGAAATGTCCTTATTTTTTTTCTAGAAAATGTATAAGATTAATCTCAAAATGTCCTTTTTTTGGCAGAAATGTGCTCCTCTTTTTCATACCAATTGCTCAAACACACCATTGTTGTGTTTGTGTATTTTGTTTTTATTTAATTTCCCCTTTCGAACAATAAAGTATTTTTGTAGTGGTTTTGATTTTCAGTGTTGCATATTTGACTCATGTTTTAAACATAAAAACAAGCGTTTATCTAGTAGCCACTTGTTTATTGTTCCACTGTCTTCCCAGTGATCACTAAATTGGATCCATGGAGGCCGCCACCTGCAGGTCATATTTGGCAGTGCAGAGAAGGCACCGGTTGGACCCTTCACATGACATTTTCATCATCTTGTTCCTTTTCAGCGCCCAGTTCTTGAACTTGTTCCCGAGCTTGTCCTTCTGGATGATCATTATTTCGTACTGCATGCGCTCCATCTCGCTTTGGAAGGCGTTCCGCTGCAATATGACGGCCCGCAGCTTTTCTTTGTGCAGTCTGAGCGCCGCTTGGTTCTGCTGGTGCTTCATAGACAGCTGTTTGAGGTTTTTCTTCAGCTCTTCTCCCAGCCTTTGACTCCTTTTCAGCTCTTTAGCCTGTTTGATCAGCTCCAGCTGCATGTACTCTGGAGGCATTTGTTTGAGTTTCCATTTTGATTTCTGTTGGATTATGGAGGTTCTTCCCGCTGCCAGTTTGTCCAAAGAGCGTTGACTCAAACTTTTCTCCAGCTTCCTCCTCTCCGTCCACTGTTCCTCAAACCTCTGGATTTCCTGTTTCGTCTCCTCCACTTCATTAACAAGGAAGCTCCTCTCCCTCTCCAGCTTTTGGTTCTCCAGCCTCAGCAATTGGATCTGGCGCTTCTCCTCCAAGTTTTCGTTCTTCTTCCGGGTCAGGTTGGATTGCTGGGAGTTGATCTTCCCACGCAGATCTGAACACTCATATTGGAGGTTGACCAGCTTTCCGCATAGGACGTCTCTGTCTTTGATGACGTGGTCCAGTTGGTCCCTCACGGTCTGCTGCTCGGCTCTCTGGTTGGCTGCTTGTTGTTTTACAAACTGCAACTCTTTCTTCAACGACTCCAGCTCTTGCTTGATGACCTCGTTTTTCCTGCGCTCCTTTTTCAAGTCGTTTTCTTGTAAGTGTATCTTCCTGCCCATCTCCTCCATCTGAATTTTGCACTGCGCCAGCTGGCCCCGGAGAAGCTCTCGGTTTTGGAGAACTTTGGTGGCTTTTTCCTGGTCGGTTTTCTGCGTGGCTGTGTCAATAATTAGATGCTCCACCTTTTTCAGCAGATCCTTTTTTTCCTTTTCCAGAGTTTTGTTTTTGCTGCGCATCTGAGCGAGTTCCCGATCCACTTCGGGAAGGATGTGTGACAAAACATGGTGCTGATAAGGCGAAAGGACAATTCCTTCTTTTAAATGCTTTCCTTGAACTTTAGCTTTGAGAGTTTGTAAGACCTCCATTTTCTATTTCTACGCGACACAGGCTTTCACAGCTTTTAAATTCTCGTTGCCTCGGTAACCAAGGCTACGGTAACGGGACGTCACGTGTGCAAGATCCGCCAGTTCCGGTGGTTATTTTATATTATTTTTATTAGTGTATTCTGATATTTCTCATTGTGTTAAACACCCTCTATGTAATGTTATGTGTTCGAAATAAATTACTACATTAAAGACAAACAAACAAAAAAATCTATCTGTACAGGTGTTACACCATAATCTGTGACCACCGGATTTTGTGACCATATGAGCCGGATGTAAACTTGTAAACGGTTTTTTCACTGCAGACTTAACGGCCCAATCAATCAGTGTTTAAAATGGATTTGTAAAGGACATTTAAACATCTTCACACGAAGAGTTCGTAGCTCTTCGTGTGAATAACAAGGTTCTGATGACAGGCAGAGTAGGTATATGTAGTAACAAACACGTAGGCTACATGTCCGTCTTAGCTAGCAGGTAAAAGCTACATTAGCCAAGCTACTTTTGCTAGTTCGGCAGGAAGTACTACAGTAAATATCACTGATATTTATCTTAGTTGTACACAGCGGTGTACACAAGTTGTGACCGAGTGACCGTTGCAATGTACAATACTGGTTATAAGTCGGGAACGAGGCGAGAGCTGGTTCTTGCGGTTTGTTTGTTGTTGTCATAGCAACTGCCTGCCATGATGGCTGAGCTACAAATGTGACGTCACATGAGAGCTATGTATTTCTTAATCTCGTAAAGAATACTGAACACTGGAACTGTGGGACATAAAGAAAACACAACAACCAAAAATAATAAATAAAACGGAATATGTCTGTCAAAAATATTAATCCTCAGAATGGAAATTATCAAACTCATTTTATCATGCGATTAATTGATTAATTCCAAATTGTGATAGGCTTAGTTAAGAACATAAAATATTCTTTTTGGCAATTGTTTCCATGCAATGAACTTGAATGCAACACCATTTTGCAGATTCAGAATCAGCTATGAACAGTAAGTATTCTTTCTTACGTTTAGTGGTGGTTGTAGAGACCTCAGATTTAGTAGACTTCGGTATGAAGTTTAGAACCAGCAGCAAATTGAAGACACTTCCTGCAGCACCAACACAGGCTGCAAATGTCTCCCTGAGGAAAACAAGAAAACGCAGAAACATTTCCAGGAATGATGGCAGGATCCATGTGTAACACTCTAGCTGTGTTCCCATTGGCCATATAATAATGCAAGTTGATATCTCAAAAATAAAATTTGCTACATGGAAACATGCCAGTTTCAAAAAAACTTGTTTTTCTATAAAGAAGATTTTGCGCTAGGATGAAGTGATTTTTTTGGCCATATCAAAATAGATGGCGTTCACAAAACTGCATTGGAAACAATTTTTTCACATCACACTAGTCACATGATCAACAACCGGATGTTACCTCTGCTGGAAAAGACGAAGACAACAGGAAGTAGTTAAAGGACAGCGCTTTTTTTTTTTCATATCTCTTGAACAAACTTGTTCATGTGATTGTAGTTGTTTTTTACATAATGGAAACATTGCAATTGCAAATTTGTCTTGTTTCGACAGCGGATGTTTTGTGTAGATTTGTAATGAAAATGCAGGTAGTGACACACACAGTAGCTGTGTTTCTATTAACCAAAGAATTGAGCAAGTTGAAATCACCAAAATAATTTAAGTTATAGGAAACATTTTATAAAAAAAAAAAAAAAAAATCACGTTTTTTGATTGAGATTTTGTGCTGTGGTTTTTCAGCCATATCGGAATTGATGTATTTCGTAAGACTGCATTGGAAAACAATTTTTTTTCCACATCACACAAGTTACATGAACAACAACAGGGTGTTACTACTGCTGGAAAAGACAAAGAAGACGACAGGGAGGAAGTAGTAGGGGATGAAGGCGCTACATGTCTTTGATGACATCATGTGAACAAATTTATTCACGTATGTCTTATTTAATGAAAACACTGCAATTGCAAAATTGTCTTCTTTTTTTTTTTTTTTTTTTTACATTTGGGGAATACGGACAAGGATTTGCGCACACTTGTAACGGAAACGCAGCCAGTGACGCTCACCCGTAGCGCGTGCTTATGTTTCCTCCCAATGTGGATCCAGCGATCATCCCGATACCAAAACACAAACCCAGTTTGGACAAAGCCTCGGCCCGTTTCTCCGGCTCTGAGAGGTCTGTAACAACCATCTGGCATGCTGCAGACAGAAAATGACAATTACAACTCTAAAACAATTAACCGATCTGTTTTACACCATTTTTTTGTGGCTAATGCTTGATGCTAACCAGGCAAGACGTGCATAAATACTGTAGGTAGTTTGTGGACGAAGAGCAGGACGGGATGGTTGGCGACGGCCAGAAGCAGAAAGGAAACTGTGGTTGCTGCACAAGCCAGAGACAAAGCCGCACGGGCCCCGAAGAGATCCCCGAACCTGCCGAAAAAATAACACAAACAAATTAAAAAATATGAAAAAATAGGCAGCCATTTTTGTGATGTTAATACTTCATACCTACCTCCCAAACATAGGGCCTCCAATTAGCTGAATCAGCCCGACTGTAGTTTGCAAATAACCAAACCACAACGTGTCAAATCCAAGCTTCTTTGCTAAATACTGTGGAGATATAATGAGAGTGAAAACATAAAATATAGAAAATAAAACAGATACTCTGTTAGTGCAACACCTTTTCCTTTTGTCACCATAAACTTGAATGTTTTAATGTTTTCACAGGGATGTTTTGTGATAGAACAACACAATATGAGGGATTATTGTCAACACTGAAACAAGGAGGGTTGAGTTACAAAAAAGTATTTTACAGATAAGAAGACATATTTGACTTCTAAAATTAACAGAAATGTCACTATTTGTGCAATCAGGTACAAATACCAGAAAGAGAATGAAAAAGCAGCTAAAGTCCAAATTAATCTGCACAGATGCTGACCAATTTAAGTTTTTATAAACTTTTAATAAAGTCTGTCTAATCTGAAGACAAAAATAATATAATTTGAGTTGATTTTAAACTTTTACATAATACTCTATGTTACTTTAAAGATTTGATTCAAGTGAATTATTTAATACTGTACAAAGGGACGTGTATAACGTACTTTTTCCAGTGACGGGGAATATATTATATAATATTTTTGTAAGCATTTCTATCAAATTAAATAAGATTAACTTATAAAGTTACACTATCTCTGTAACTCTTGTACCATTTAAATCAAACTTTAAAGCTGTTTATGTAAGATTTACCAGCACCGAGTCGTGCGCGTTTCAAGGATATCACGGAAATGTGCGTTTCCTATTCGGGTACAGTAGAGATATTACTTACCGGGGTAACAGAAAACTGTAAAAACATCCAGGTTACATCCAGAGAAACGATTATATACACGACGTAAATGACCCTCATTTTCTTTGACTGCTCTGCGGTGTTGGTCGTGGAGAAACCCGGAGTTCCGGACGGTTCCGCGGTGGTTTCACCTCCCCGTTTCATCCTAAAGGAAGCTGTCTTTAAACACCTCGGCTACAACTCCAGCAGATATTCTTACAAATGTCTCAAACAGGAAGAAAGTAACAGCTTTAGCAGCGTCTGCTTCTCGGTAAAAATGTCCTTTCACCTGGCGAACTTTCACATAAAACTGGCTTTCTAATCTTCCGGGAGGGTTGCACTTTGTAACCGAGAGGCGGTGCCGAACGGCACCGGGCAAACAGTTATGACAATCCATAACCGAAAAAGGTGAGGTTTCCGCTTTAAAATGACCACGAACAACTGAGATTATCCTTAAATTTCACCAGAATGTTTAAGTGTAGACTTGTGATGCGTTCAAGAACCCCAGGTGTTTGTAGCTAGCTGCGGAGAATCTTGCTTGAATTTCACTTCGGTAAGTAAAAATAAAGGGCATTTGTCATCACTGGTGAGAAAAAAAAAATCCAGAATTATGTAAGTGCTCAGATTATCTCAGAAATGTGTAACCAAATTACAAAACAGCGCTGTATTACATTTCACTTTTACTTTATAATAATCAACCATTTAAATTTATAAAATACAAAAATTAAGGAAAAGAACCAAAAAGAAAGCTGAAAAACAAAAGCACAAAATTTACAGAAGACCACACAAATTTATTAGCAGAAGATAAAATTCACATAAAAACGTAGTTATTCATTAAACCCTTTATTGGAACAATTAGAAAATTTGGAAAAGATAAAATGACATGGAAAAATATTTCCATTTTATGAAAGTATCTGGCCATTTTTTTGTGTCTCTATATTCATACTTTAAATATTTTATTGCACAAATTTGAGTCCTGAAATTGAACATGAAATGTCTGGGTATGAAGAGACAAAATGCCGAATAATGTTTTGTTTTTTGTGGAACAATATGTCACACCTCCAATATATTGTAAACCAGAGATTCCTAAAGTCTGAGAAGAAAAGAAATAAACTAAACTGAAAATGATTGCTGCAGTGGTTGATAATCAAACATATTTTAATTCGAATGTAACATCTCCAATTTGTATTTCTGATTCTGTACAAATGATTGAAAAAAATTAAAATGAGTAAAAAATAAAAAAAAAACTGGGTGGAACGTTGCAGTAACCTCGCAAGTCCAGCAGATGGCAGAAGTCCAACACGTTGAATGTGGGCAGCCGTTAAAAAGCCAAAGAGGAAGAAGGCGCTTTTATTTTGAAGCCGCCCAAATATTATCTTACTTTGAAATCTGTCTAGGATTTGTTTCCGGAAGTCGATTCCCCTTTTCTATCGCTCCGAGTCTTCGATGAGGACTTCCATGGATCAGTCTGAATGAATTTTCTGCCTCTTCGTGGATAATCACCAGTTATCGCAGCGTGAACATGCAGATCCTGACTCCGCAGGTTTTCTGGGCGCAGCGGCACGGAGAGATTTTTCTCCGGGTGGAACTGAGCGATGCTTCGGTGAGGCAGTCCGACCCAACAGCCACCAGCTGTGGGCTAACTGCCGGTTAAAGTACCTGCTAAAACATACCCATTAATAATTAAAATAATTAGGATTATTCACAGTTTTCTGTTGTCTTACAGTTCTTTTGTTAGCTAGCGTCGGTTTAGCTAGATTTAAAGAGTCCATGCGTATGACGTCAGCACGCTGGAGTAGCAAAACGAGTGCCGACTAATCCGAGACCAAACGAGAGAGAAGTAAAGGTGTTTTTTAAATAGAGCATGTGAGAGAAAGCTGAATTCTAACATTCAGTTGTGGCGACTAAACTAAAACAAACTATTAAATGTGACTCACAAAATTTAAAGGATCAAAGTGTTTCCTTGATATTCATCTGTGGTTTTAAAATAAACACTTTAGTTCCTTGTTTTTTGACCGGCTCTTTGTTTGAACCCTGGGCTCTTCATACACAGCTGCAGGTTAAAACCTGATCACGCATCATCGGTTGGATAGTAGGTTTATAAAAAATGCAGGACCTTTCATGGCGGTTCCGGATCTTGTTTAGTCTGACAGAATATCTGAATTAAAGCTTAAACAGGCTTCCAGAACACCTGCTGTCAGGTTGCACACCTCAGGCATTTACCTAAATAACACGGTAAAATACAAACGCATGACACTTTCTGTAAGTCTGTAAAGATAAGGAATAACGTTCAACAACAGAAATCATTCAAGTATAAAGTAAATATTTCTGTTTTTCCAATAAAATCTACTCACCAATTATTGAAGTCTGAAAAGTTTAGAAAATAAAAGCTTAAATTTAAACTCCACCCTGGTATTTTGTCCGTTTTCCTGGTTTTCATCTTCAGTTTCCTGTGTTTTCCAGGATGTTGATGTCAGTTTGCAGGGGCACAACACACTCCAGTTCAGAGGTTTGTCTCCTCCGTTCATAAATCTTCTGCTTTGGAGATAAATATTCTATAAATGGTTAAAATTTAGTTTCTGCTCCACAGCTCAGGGTCATGGAGCTAAAGGAGACAACCAGTACGAGTTCAGCCTGGAGTTCCTGGAACCAGTAAAACCTGAGGTCTGGATTCTTTGTTGCTCAGTTATTTTGGTTTTGACTCTTTAGTTATACATCAAAATAACCACCAAATTGTCAATTTATACTTTTAATTCCTTATACTCTTTGATTATAGATCTTAATTACCAGCTACATGTACAAACTTGTTGACTTTTTTAATAGTCAAAAAGCCACTATTTTATGATTTAGGTCTGAAAACAAAATCTTATGTATATGAATATGTATATGTAAAGTGCTTGATTTGTCTATAAAGTTTTTAAAAATGCTTCATATTCAAACTGCAGAGTTTTGTTATATAGTTCAATTTAACGTTTGATTAAAAGTCTAAATTTGGAAAATGTTACCTATGGTTCAAACCTCCGGCAGCGTATTAGAGCCACAGCAAGCAGAGGAGGAAAGAAGTAAATTTCCACCAAAAAAAACGCAGAAAATTTTAGATTAATTTATGAAAGTGTCCAATTGTCTAAAATTTTAAACTTTTCAAACACAGAATTGTTTTTTAGAACAAAACATGTAAATTTCTGAGGTTCAAAAGTCAAAAATTTAGAATTTTAAAATTCAGACATTTCCATGTTTTTTCCAGAAATTTTTTGACGTTTCAGAACATAACATTTTGTCATATTTTATTTTATCTTGGCCCAGAATTCATTATTAATCATAGTAATAAATTATGTCATCATAGTGAATTTGTTTTACGTCATTTGTATTATTTTTATCGCCGAAGTGCAATGCTGGAAGTTTGTAAATTTCCTTGAAAATGCTAAAAAAGTTCTTTAGTTTTCCTGTTTTAAAGTGATATATATGACTTTATAAATACTATGAAGCAGTATCTGTAAATGCTGCTTCATATATAGGTTATTTTATTCTATTCAAGCCGCCCTGCATCCGTTTCCCAGTGAGGTGAAACTTTTGGCCCTTTCGGTTTGCCGTAGATCCACCAAAAGTTGACGCAGCGCCAGGTGGACATTAAGATCCGGAAGCGGGACGAGCGCTGGTGGGAGCGGCTGACGCTGCGGGAGAAGAAGCCGCTGTTTCTGGCTCCGGACTTCGACCGCTGGTTGGATGAGTCGGATGCTGAGATGGAGCTCCAGGCCAAGGCAAGAACCAGAAGAACCGCTCTGAGGGAGAAAAGAGGAAAACATTTAAATCATGAAAGAGAATTCAGTGTTGACAACATCCACTCATCCAACCAACCAGTTATCCATCCATTCATCCATCCATTCATCCATCCAACCAACCAGTTATCCATCCATTCATCCAACCAACCAGTTATCCATCCATTCATCCATCCATTCATCCAACCAACCAGTTATCCATCCATTCATCCAACCAACCATTCATCCATCCATCCAACCAACCAGTTATCCATCCATTCATCCATCCAACCAATCAGTTATCCATCCATTCATCCAACCAACCAGTTATCCATTCATCCAACCAACCAGTTATCCATCCATTCATCCATCCATCCAACCAACCAGTTATCCATCCATTCATCCAACCAACCAGTTATCCATCCATTCTTCCATTTATGTTTATGCATTTGGCAGATGCCTTTATGCAGTTATCCTCTTTCATTCATTCATTCGTTTAAAATGTGAATTCTATTAATAAATTGAAATGTAAGGTAATTTTATTGATATATTACATTTTCAGCAACAAAAGGAAATACAAACAAAATAACAAACCAAAGGAAAGAGCAAAAGAAGAAAAAGTAGACTAATAATGTTGATCTAAAGTATATAAACTAGATACTCCTGTTCAGGGTTGCTACATAAGTATAATTAAGTATCCTCTTGTCTTTCTAAGTATGCTCTAAATTTGTAAAAGTAGTGAGTACTCCACAGTTTCTAAGTAAAAATAAAAACTAAGTGTTCCTGTTCTGGAAGATTTTTTTCTGGATTCTAAATTTATTCTAATTCCTTTTCTGGGTTGCCATAATAGGAGTCTCCCTGCATAGTAATTTAAAAATTAATCAAAGAAGTATAATATTGGTCTAAATAGTGAGTACTCTACAGTTTCTAAAAAATAAGCTATGGAGTGATTAATTACTCTTCTGGGTTAAAAGTGAGGACTCCACAGTGTCCAACAGGTAATAATCTAAACAGTAACTGATAAGTAGGATGAAAAGGCAGCATCGGGTAGGATGTGGCACATATAGTAAGGTAAAGACAAGCTGGCGACGGCGCTGAGGTCAGGGAGCGTTTGTAACTGTGACGTGTTTGCAGATTAGCCCACGTCGCTCACAGCCTGTTCTCCCAAATAAAGCCTCTGATAAAGGTGGAAATATCCAGAGTTCAGCCATAAGATTCTGTGGGTGAGATTTTATTTACTGTGATCCTTGAAGGCTACTTCAAATCTACAGGAAGCCATGATTTTTTTTAAATGACATAAATTGACCAATGAGAAGTGTAAACATTGTAAATGTGGAGCTCAGTAACTTTCTGTTGATTTAGGAGGAGAAGATCAACAAGATCAGCGTGGAGACGAGAGTTCGTAAAGATCGTGAGTCGTTTTAATTTCTGCCACCTTTTCTGTCAACATGGACATTTAGTTTTTCATTTATGGTTGAGGGAAACTTTTCTCCGTCTGTTTCTTCAGCCTACATCGGCCTGAAGAAGGGATACTTGTTCATGTACAACCTGGTGCAGTTCCTGGGATTCTCCTGGATCTTCGTCAACATGACCGTTCGACTCTTCATCCTCGGTCAAGGTTTGTTCGTTAAAAACAAGAGTCACACTAAATGCATGTATCGCCTTTCGCTGGGCAAAAGTCTAGTTTAGCAGCAGCCAGAGATCTAATTTCAGTGCTTGGTATTCGGTTGAAATCAGATGTTTTGGATTAAAAGACACAACTATTTTTTTTTTCCCCAGCATCTGAGCATTTTGGCATTTGATGTGATTCCCGATCGAGAGTCTGGTTTTTTATTATTAACTTCATTTTCTGATCCACTATAAATATTAAAAGTCTGAATTCTGGGGCAGGAAAAAAAAAGAAGAAAAAAAAAAAACAAAACTGAGAAAAGTCAAATTGTGATTAAAGTCAGAACTCAAAAAAAAATCTGAGAAAAAAAAGTCGGAATTCTGAGAAAACGGGAGAAAGAATTCAAAATTCTTTTTCTTCCCCTCCGGTGGTCTTATTAATCTTTTGTGTCAAACTGTTATTTAAAAACATTTTTTACTGTCTATAAAAATAGCTGGTCTCAGCTGCTGACAGAAACAGGAATCACTTGCAGGACGTTTGCGCTCTTTGTCCGCTTTTAAAATTTATGGGCCGCGTAATTAGATGCCGGAGCGACGTTTTGGTCGAGTGTCGGAACACAAAAACTGAAAGGAGAGCCAAACAATCAGGTTCACGCCGCGATGAAACGGAACGGGAGTCCGGCGGACGCAGCGCCCGGCCGGCCGGGTTGGAGGGGCTTTTCACAAAACGACTCATTTGAATAGGAACAGGAACACATCGACGCTGCAGGGATTTGTTTTGCAAATGATCACCGTTATTTGTGGTGCAACGTGCCGCTTGGTCACGTTTGTTCTCGTGTCTCTCGGCCTCCGCAGACTCGTTCTACGACACCTTCCACACCGCGGCGGACATGATGTATTTCTGCCAGATGATGGCCGTGCTGGAGGTCGTCAACCCCTTACTGGGTCTGGTTAAAACCGGATTCTTCCCTGCGATGATCCAGGTACTGAAACCAGAGCCTTCAGTTGTTTCTGCTTTTTGAAACGTTGCAGCAGGAAGCACACTGCCTGTCCCCAAAAACAGTCCCCACCTGGATTTAACTAAACAAACGGGTCCGACCCCAGGAGGGCTGGAACGATTAATCATGATTAATCGATTAGTGAAATAATCAAATAATTAACTAATCATTAACTGGAGTATATAGACTCAAAAAAGGGGATTGTGTTGAAAGAACAGCACATTCAGAGCAGTAATTAACCCAAAACTCTACAAAAATATAAACAATTTGCATTTCTTATTTACAAAAGATTGTGGGTAAATATGTTCTACCTGGTTCAAATTCTGTTAAAAAATCTTTTAATGTATCTTTAACTATCCAATTATTAACTAACTAATCCAGGAAGTAATCAACAGATCAGCCCTGCCCTGTATTTATGCAGAAAGGACTGAACTTTCCACATGTTGATGTTAGAAGAACTTTTTTTTTTTTTTAGCTAAAATGAATCTTTTACTACAAACAATCAAACATTCACCAAAGAAAATTAAATGTTTATTTTCTTACTTAAAAACAAACTGAATTCTACATTTATTTGCATCTTTATTATTTGTCTGATATTGCATAAAAAAATCAACAGAACGGGCCCATTTTTAAAATCCGATTAATCGTCAGAATAACCGATTAATCAACATCTAAAATAATTGTTAGTTGCAACCTAAAGTTTCCCTTCTCCTATTAGTTAATCCTGACTGATAAGGGACAAAACATCCGGCAGATCAGGTTCCCATCGTCAGCTAAATGTTTGCAAAATATTCACTTTTTAAAGCATTTTCACATTTACTGTTAGTAGAAAGAGAAAAAGTGTGCCGCTCTATGAAACTAGAGCTGCACGCTCTAGGATCTAGATGCTACCTGTGTACCTCTAGATCAACCTACCAGCAGTGTAAGTGATTGGTGCTGAAGCGACTCTCTGGAGCATCAGCTTAAGTTGAAGCTCCTTAAAGTGTTTTCTGATCTTCATTTTTAATTTTATACTTGGCCTTGTTTAGGTGGCGGGGAGGAACGTCATTTTGTTTGTCGTCTTCGGCTGCCTGGACGAGATGCAGAACAAGGCCGTGGTGTTCTTTGTCTTCTACCTGTGGAGCTCCATCGAGATCTTCAGGTGAGTTCGGATCACCCAGGGTTCTGGTGGCTCAGCTGGTCGTGTGTTTCAGCAGCAGCTCTTTCCGTGTCAGATACCCGTTCTACATGCTGGCCTGCATCGGCACGGACTGGAAGCTGCTGACGTGGCTCAGGTACAGCCTGTGGATCCCTCTGTACCCGCTGGGGGTCGTAGCTGAAGGTTTGTGACCTCTGACCTGTCGAAGCCGCCGTCAGCGGTGGGTTTTGGTCGTTTAGAGTGTTTGTTGTTGTTTGCAGCGGTGGCTGTGATCCAGTCCCTGCCCATCTTTGACGAGACGCGTCTGTTCAGCGTCCCGCTGCCCTCCGCGCTCGGACACTCGTTAAGTTTCTCCTACACGCTGCAGCTCTACCTGGTCCTCATGTTTCTGGGTGAGAAACGCATGTTTACCTGTGAAATACTCAAGAATAACAGCACTTAAACATATTTTTACTCAAGTAAGAGTAAAAAAGTATTTGGTAAAAAGTCTGCAGAAGTTCTGAGTAATTGATCAAATGATCAATCATTTAATGTTTAAAAGTTACATCATCAGACAGACCAAAATATAAAGTTAAGTGGAAATTTTGGTATTTTAAGGACCAAAATGACAATAATTCATAAGTAACAAAAAAAAAATCAGGCAAAGAAAATTTTTTAAATCAGTTTCTGTCAATAAAAAACTTTTGAAACTTTAACAAAAACTGCAGGTTTGTTCTTCATGTTTACTTTTTATTGAGTGGGTAGAAAATCCAGAAATTTTAATCTAATAAGAGTAGAAATACTTCAAAATAAAATGACTCATGTAAAAAGTACAGCGTAGTAAAAATACTCCTTAAAGTACATTTCTTCAAAGAAGTCAATTGAGTAAATGTAATTGAGTAAATGTAACTAGTTACTACCCAACGCAGCAAATAATCATCATTCTAGTTATCGATTAATCAATTATTTTTGACGATTAATCAATTAATCGGATACAAAAATTTGGCACATCCGATTAATCATTTCAGTGGTAAAAATGTTTTTAAATTCTTTTGAAAGCTACAAAATATTCTCACTAAGTTTTCTGGCGTTTAGTAAATAAAAAATAATTCTGGTGATTCAAACTGACCTAAAACAAGAAAAATAAAATTCTCTTTAAAATTAACTTTTCCTAATTAAATTTTGGGTTTTATTCAAAAATGTAAATTTACTTCACTACAAAACTGCACAGTTTGAATGTCATCATTCCAAACCTTGAAAACACCAAAGCAAAATTCAAGCATTTCCCAGGATTTCCAGCGCCTGCATTGTAACAGAAGTTGTTTTTTTTCTGCAGGACTCTTCATTAACTTCAGACATCTGTACAAGCAGAGACAGAAACGATACCGATCCAGGAAAAGGAAAGTCCACTAACGGATCCACTTCCTGTCGTTGCTCTCGCCTGACCGGACCGGGTTTGGTTTCGCTTCAGACTTTATCCTGTGAAGTGCTGCTCTCACTGATATTTGTTGGTTATTATTTATTTGAAAGAGCAAATGTTGCGCTTAAAACCCACCGATGGGCATAAAATAGGTTTTTATTTTAAATATGACTGAATCTGATTGTTTTAGGTTCTGACAAAAAGATTTGGTGGAGGAGCTGGAATCTGATGCGTAATATTATTATTTCATAACAAAAATATGAAAAATTAGAAATTTGTTTCATTAAAAACTCAAAACAACAATTGTTCAACAATAAACTAGACATGCAGTGTTAATAAAAATGTCATTTTTGAGGAAAAGGTTTTTGTACACTGCAAAAACTAAATCTTACCAAGTATTTGTGCTCTAGTTTCTAGTCCAAATATCTTAATATAATTGAATTAAAACAAAACTAAATTACAAGCAACTTTTCAGATTTATATAGCAGCCTGTGTTAAGTCAATAATTCCTTCATATTGATGGAAAAGGTTCTAGTTTACCTGCAGATTATTTCACAGTTACAAGTGAAATAAGTGGAAGAAGCTCGTTTTCATTAATATTAACAGATTAGTTGCTTAAAAATCCCCTATATATGCTGAAAAGTTACTTCTACGTTAGTTTTGTCTGATTTCAAGTGAACTAAAATATTTCCAGTAAAAAACAGCCCAATAATACTTGGTAAAATGTTGTTTTTGCAGCGTAAATCATCACAGAACCGAAACAAAAAGAGTGTTGAAAGTTTGCATTATTCAAAGAAACAAGTTTTTTCTCGTCTGTTCGGATCAACGACGGGATTTGGATCTTTTTGCCAAATTGAATAGATTAACTGTGGATGTGAGCGAACCGAGATCTGCTTTTGGTAAAAGTTGCTGGATAAAATAAAAAAAAAATAAATAAATTAAGGAACATAAAAGCATCAATACTTGCATTTTGAGATTTCAATATTTCAGTAATAATTTTGCTCTAATTGAAAAAGGAAATTGCACTTTGGACACACCTGACGTTTCAAACTTCTGTTTTGCGCAGCTTCAAAACATTTGTTACATGTATATATATTTATTTTAACTTCTGGGACATTAAAACTCCCGAACATTTGAATAAAAAAATACACAATTTGCACCACTGTTAAATAAATGGTACATAAAAATAAAAAATGATTGAAGACATACAAAAAGAATCATGTTTTAAATAAGCAGATAATTTATGTGCAATAATGATGTTAATGATCATTTTAATAAGTAAAATTGGTTTTAGCAACTATTTTGTAAGAAAACTGCTCATTTACTGGCTTTATTTTGTTTTTTTATAACTTTTATGCAGAAACTCATACAGTCTGGTTAAATTAAGGGCTTGAACTTTAACACATTCATTTTATTAATTAAATGTGGAAAAATAAACACATTCAATCTGTTTGGTTGAAAAAGGTAAAGCCAGAACATCCCAAATGCTTTAATCTATTGATTAGAAAATACTTAAATATCATTTTGTACTTTAACAAATGTTGCTATTTGATGGAAATGTGATTTACTGATTATTTTATTCTGCACTAACCTTTTATTTTGGGTATAAATGATGGTTTCTGCATGGAAAAAGACCAACGCATGATTCTAATAGCGGTTCATCTGCTGCACCATCAGTTCGGTAGCAATCGTGCCGATCTCTGTGGTGCGTTCAAAGACGCTGTTTCTGACAAGTCTGAACATTTTGTAATATTTAAAATAAAAAAAGTTGGGATTAAAACAATGTAGAGATTTTTTGATGTAACGTTTATGAACCTCAACTTTTAGCTGCGTCAATTTTTCCATCCTAATCTGTGATACTTATCATATTAATCTCAATTCACCAAATCTACTTAATCTTTTCAGCTAAATCAACCAGAGCATGAACATAAAACAGAAAACTGACTTAATCTGAAGGATAATGTTGATTATCTTTATTAATTAATCCATATTAATTCTCAAACTAGTAAAATCTTTGGTAAACGGCTCAACGAAGAGGAGAATTTTCTAGTTAAATTTTAAAGAGCCAAAATGCCTGTTTCAGGGAGATTTTAACATTACCTGTTACTCCAGTTAGCTGGTTTAAAGTTTCCTTTTCAGGTCTGAAACTTGAATAAAACAGTAACAACTGGGTAATTTTGGAGCAACTGTGGGCCATTTGGTCCGGTATTATATTTTTATTAGAATATTAATTAAATACAATGCAAATGCCCATTTTGCTTTAAAAACTAGTAAGTGTAAAAGGTTTATTAGCCAGCAGGCTGTTTTCTTCTGCTCCTGAAGTTCGATCTAAACTAACAAAATAAATATTTCTTTAGCTGTTGATGTGACCGGTGGACTTCTGCGTTGTGTGTGTAATGGGGTGATCGGACAAATCACAAAACACCAAGTCCGGGTGTGGAGGCGGTCTCCGTTTATTTAATCTCTCCCCAATGGAACGAATAACAAAAGGGCCTCAGCTAACATACCTCTCCCCAATGGAACGAATAACAAAAGGGCAGAGGAAATTAATAACTTAATATTTATAATAGTCCTGGAGGACCCTGAACAAAAGAAGAAGAAAGTAGGGAGGAGCTGGAGGACCAAATCCCCCACAGTAGACACACAGAGGAACACAAGAACAGCCAAGCACAAGCGGACAAACACATCAAAGAACACATTTTGTGCAAATATACAACTATCAATATGGACCCAGTTACATTGACATATATGAACACTTCACATTTTCAGCAATTAAAACCATTAAGAGAAACGCGACTGTGTTCCTAAACTTGCGTCATGCATTTTGGATCATCTCAGTTCCTGAGATGGATTTTATGACCAATAAGCAATTAGCAACTGTTTGCTAATGGCTAAGTCTTTATTATTGTTATTTATCTCTTGGCACAATGCCGCCCTGAAGAAAGAGCCATATGACCCATATTAATCTCCTTCTTATGCTTAAATACGCAGCTGCTTTTCTGCATTCATTTTATGCGCATCTTAGTCCATCAAAACGGCGCAAAAACACCGGTTGCGGAGCACCATAGCGCAATGTAGCTCACCTGGAATCAGTGAAAGGAACAACGACGACGACAGAACCTCCGATCAGTTCAATGGCCGCACACATACACGCAATAAAGTTAATTATTATGTCGATAGCCGCTCAGACCGCCTCCATCTGCCGCAGTGCCTCTTTTTTTTATCTCATTTTCGGAGAATCTACGTCATCAACGGTCGCCATGTTTGCTATTCTCCGGTTAAATGCTAGCTAACTAACTCAGAGCTGCCCTCTAGTGGCTGCATGGTTCAACAACAAGGCCGACTTCTTCAAAACAAAAGCATGAAGACAGTGGCACTTCAAAACGTTAAATAAGGTCGGACCTATTTAGAGCGTAAATAAGCTTTTAAAAAAATAAGAATAAAATTAAAGTCATAAAATTACTTGGATAAATTTGAAATAACACAATAAAATCATAATATTATGAGAATATTACATATTTATTCTCATAATATTATGACTTTATTCTCATTATTTTGACTTTACGCTCATAATATTCAGACTTTCTTCTCATTTCGACATTATTCTCGTAATAGTATGACTTTATTCTCATTTTGACTTTATCACAATTGCATTTTTTTCTTAGCACGGCCTTATTACTCAAAACATTTTCTGAATGTCACTATTTTTTTTCTCTCCTGTAAAACAGCGTTTATTAATTTCTGCACCAAAGGCAGAAATTAATTTCCACACTCTTAATTGACAAGTCAAATTTAATGTTTCTGAATTCAGAGACAGTTTTTACTTTAAAAAGCAAAAACAGCAGAACAAGAAGAAGAGAACGTTTCAGTTTTATCCCATCGGAGTGAAAACCTGCTTCTCAACACATTTTACTGATTTTTAACATATCAGTTTTGTTCACCTGCATATTTTTTATTTTTATTTATAAATATAATCCTTATAGACTGATTGCTCTTCTGCGGCTTCTAAGATCTGTACTTTTGTGTTTTTCTTATGCTGGAAGATTTGGACCAACGGTGTGTCAGGCTTCTTAAAATAATGAAGAATATTTTCTCCTGTTGGGATTCTAAGTTTTCTTTTGTGTTTTGTCTTTCAAACGGTTACAAAGTTGAGATTTAGGTGCCAATCATGGCGCCAAGAACAGCGTGACGTTCTACTGGGGAAGCTTTCAGCAGCCGGATGAACTGAAATAAAAACTACTACTGAAAACGCAGCAGCAGGGGAGCAAAACTTATGTTTTACTTTCATTGTTTCTCTCAGATTACTTTGAGTGTTTTTAAAGTTTATTTTGCAACATGAAAATGTTTGAGCTGTGAGCCTTTTCTGGACTGTTTTATGATTTATTTTGCATCTCAAGAGTTTATTATTTAATGTTCTCTGTGATATAGCTTTAGCAGTGTAAAATAAAGACCTTTGAATAATAAAATGTGTAGTTACATTTAATTGATTTTTGTATTAGACACTGAAAGATATTGCTGAGGTTTGTAGAGAAACCATTTAATATATTATTTACTGTTTTCAATTGAGTTTGTTTTTTTATTAAATATTATTTGCTTTTTTGCAGAAAGCATTAAACTTGGATGGGGTCATGAAATAAACTGACCCCCCAATATACTGCCATGTTGAATACCAAAATGGCTGCCAAACGGTTTTACGCCCAACTTATCCTGTTTACATAATAAATTATGGTGTTTAATAATTTATCACAGCTGCTTTTATAACAAGATTAAATTACAGATTTACTTCTGAATGTTGGATTTTATTTAAGGGTATCAGTGTAAAGGAGGATGAATGCAAATGCACAATCACTGAAATAAGTAATTTTGGCTAATATTCTACAATTAGAGAAGCATTATTTTAAGTAGAAATTTTAAAACTTTTGCTGCATTTATTTTACTCCTTTCTATTAAGAATAAAAAGGTAAAGCGTTACATTAGTAAGTTCATACAGTAATGCGTTCATGGCTAATTGTAGAAGTTTTGGTTTGGTTTGAAATTTGATCAGAGTGTGACATTTGGGCTACAAAACGATCTTTGTTGTATTGTATTTGCAGAAACGTGACCGAGTGACCACTCTTACGAGTAAACCATCTTTGACGCTTTTTTTTTTCCCGATAACCATGTCAACAAGAATTTAGGCAGTTAGAAAATAAACGACTCGTATTTGTAAGTATTTGTGTTTTGGAAGACACTTAAAACATGTTTTATTGAATTTTATTGGGTTAATAAAATGTAGAGCAATGTACATCGTTTTTAGTGTAGCATTAAAATGAGTGTATTAACATATAGTAACATATAGTAATGTTATATTTCAGTTATGAAAGAGTTTTGAGTTTAGCAGTATTGCACGGTCAAGTGTTGTGAGGACAGCAAATTATCTTATCCTACTTAACTCAAGTCAAAATGTTTTTTTTCAAAACACAGTTTGCCATCTGTACAGGTTTTATTCTACAAAACCAAAGCGATTTGTTTTAAAGTGTTTTTGTTTTGCTTTTTTCCCCTCCATCTGGACCACCTTAATTTACGACAAGACTTTAAATCAACAATGTTAAGTCAGGCAGTTTAGTCTTTATACTCTGAATGTTTAAAATGTACCATAAGGGACATTTCTATACATTTTTGGCATCTAAATATGGTTCCTTTTGAAAACTACAATACTTAACAAGTCAAACCTGGAATTTTCTATAACTAAATGAAATATGATCATTTAAAACCGGTCACAATCTGGAAAATGATAGCAGTCAGGGCTAAAATAATTAATCGTGACAAAGCGATTGTTGAAATAATTGCCAACTAATTTAGTAATCAATTAATCGTTAACTGGAGAATCCATACCCAACAAAAGCAATTTGCTTAAAAACAACGAGGACTAATAAAAGCAAAATTGTGCAGAAAATATATACATTTTGGTTTTAAGACAACTGTCTTTATCTGTAAATCTTTTCTAGTCCGAACCTAAGTTGCAGTTTTAGCTTTGAAAGAAAAGAAAATAAAACATATCAAGCGGGTTTTGCACCAAATTATTAATAAATTAGACCAAGAAAATTGATCACATCAGCGCTACGCTGTGTTGATGTGGAGTCCAGCAGAACGGAATGAACATTTCACATTTTTTAGCTGCAGATGCATAATTTGCTTAATGATCAAACATCCACTAAAGGAATGCTATATTACTGCATTTTAGGCAATAAAAATGTAAATTTTCTTATTTTAAAAAATAAATTGGACTGTTTACATGTATCTTTTAAATAGCATAAAAAAAGTTGTTTAAATTAAAAATCTGCAGAATGTATTTTTTTTTATCCGATTAATCGTAAGAATAACGACAGATGCGGTCAGCGGCAATAAGTGCGTGTTCTTTTTCTTTTTTAAAAATACATTAATAGTTTTACATGTTGACAATTTAAGTTCTAATCATCTCACTTTAGCTTTAAAAAAAGAAAACATCCTTCAAACTCTACACACAAAACAGAGATTTTAGGGCAACAAGAGTCTGTTACTTGTTTCTCCTGGCAGACCGGACAGAAATGTGTTTCATCGTTTTGATATTAGACATCATTCAATGAGGCAACACCTGGTGACCACACCCAGCCCGACGCAGGGTCTCCTCCGGACCACCAATGCGCATCCAGCCGCCGCTGGCAGCGCATCCTCCTGAGGGAAAGGGAAGGTGAGAGGCGCTTCTCCTGATCTAATCCGCTTAGCGGCATTATGCTGAGCTCCGGCCAAGCCCCGACAGCCGCTGCGCCCTTGTAGCTGCCCAAAAGCCGGAGTCAGCATCTCCTGCGTCGGAGGCGCACAGCTGGAGGGGTCGGTCCGCGGCGGAGAGGAGGCCCAGCAGCCGGCGGTAGCTGCAGGTAAGCAGACACTTTCTCTCTCTTTCTCTGCGCAAAAAGCCGCTTCGTGCTGATTTTTAAACATTTTATATCTATAAAACAAATACCGATAAGAAGAATGGTGAGAGAAACTGCGTCATGATCCGCGATATTAAACCCGACTCTCTCCTCAGCTGTTCGGCTTCCATCACTTTCTGCACATGAACTCTCCTGTTGTTGGCTGCCGCGAAGTAAAAACAACAAAAAAACACCCATTTGAACTCCTTCTCCATCATAAATGTGCTGTTTTAACACGGACCGCGTCCCTCTGGGCTCATGTTTCGTGAGAATCCGTAGCCTGAGTGATTATGTAGCCATAGCAACAGGTGGCTGTCTGCATCCTCCATCAACCCCACCAAAAAAAAGAAAACCACTCACCTCTCCGCCTCAGATTGGCACACAGAGAGGGGAACCCGCACATGCTGATGGTGGTTTCTCTGCTCTCAGTCCTTCCACAGGTTGAAAAGATGAAACCCCCTCTCCTCCGTCTGTGGAGTCTTCTCGCCACATAACGGCACAGGAGCCGCCGCGGGGGGTAGCAATGCACCTGACCTAACTTCCTGCAGGGACTCCGGCCGCTGAAGCATGCAGTCGCCCCAGCGGAGGAGGCTGAAGCGCAGCCGTGTCCTCTTCTTCGTGTCGGGCGCGCTGCTGTGTTGCATCTACACGCTGAGTCTGAAGACCAGGCAGCCTCCAGTCCCCGGCAGGACTGATGCCGGGGGCGACCGCGGCGCCCGGGAAGTCAGACTTCGGGAGGTGAGGGCGTCCAATGAGTCGCTGGAGAGCACCATGCCTCCTCTGGTGATGGTCGTCAACAGGACGGATCTGGAGCAGTGCGTCTACGTGGATCCCCGACTTGCCAGAGCGCCTCCAACTCCCCCGCTGCTGACCACCACGGCCCCTCCTACCCAACACCCAACCCAGCCCCCGCAAAGTCAGGGGGACTACCCGGAAGACATATTCTCAGTGGAGCAGAGGCGCCAGGGGTGGGTGGTCCTCCACATCATCGGGATGACCTACATGTTCGTTGCCCTGGCCATCGTCTGCGACGAGTTCTTCGTCCCCGCGTTGGAGGTCATCGCTGCCAAGCTGGAGATCTCCGACGACGTGGCCGGGGCCACCTTCATGGCGGCTGGCGGCTCCGCCCCGGAGCTCTTCACCTCCCTCATCGGGGTCTTCATCTCCCACAGCAACGTGGGCATCGGCACCATCGTGGGGTCTGCCGTCTTCAACATCCTGTTCGTGATTGGCATGTGCGCCATCTTTTCCCGGGAGATGCTGCACCTCACCTGGTGGCCGCTCTTCCGGGACGTGACCTTCTACATCCTGGACCTCATCATGCTCATCGTCTTCTTCTTGGACAACGTGATCTGGTGGTGGGAGAGCGTGCTGCTGGTGCTGGGCTACATGAGCTACGTAGTCTTCATGAAGTTCAACAGTCAGATTGAACAGACGTTCAAAAGCCAGCTCAGCAAACACGTGAGCATCGTAAAGGTGTGGAGCACAACCGAGCCGGAGAAGGTGAGTGGGCGGCAACTTTCGATCAAATCTGGTTCTTTATATTGTCCGTCTTTAGCTGTGTTTCCATTAACCATAGAACTGTGCAAATCACAAAAAGGAAATTACTTAATGGAAACATGCCAATTTTTTGTATGTGTATATATATATACATTTATATATACACACACACCCACCCGGAAATTTTGCGCATGCGCACAGCGCTGGAGGGCAAAAAGGATTCTTTTACATGCCATTCCGTTAACTAAATGAAACCTGGAGATGTAGGTATGATTGATTTAGTGCTATGCTCCATACCGAAGGAAAAATAACGCATAAAAACCATGAAAGAAAACTCAAAACCACTTTTTTCTCGCTCTCTGCGTCGGCTACGCTACTGAGACTCGTTGCCATAGCAACTGACATCAACGCCAAAGTTTCAGGATTTAATACCAAAAGATACTCAAAACATTTCCCACACTAAGAACAGAGCAATGAATTCCACATCACATCTACATGGTTGTCAAAGTCAAGCAAGAATAATTGACCTGAACAGATAATCTGCATTGTCATTATCAAGATGAATCCATTTAACTTTTTCTCTGCAGTGAAGAAGTTTAGAAATCGGGTAACATTTCACCAACTGAAGTGATGAGAAGTCGGCAAGACTCTCTGAACGTTACGTGTTAATTAAATTATACAAAACAATTTAAATTTAGTCATTTTTGGCATTTTAAACTTTAACTGTGATTCTTAAGTTTAACATCAACCGGGAACCGTCAAGTTCGACAAAACAACCCGGGCCGTAGCGCCAACAGGACCGGGCCGGACCAGGCCGGGCCCTGCAGAGCATAACGGTCCTTTGCACTTCTGGCCCGTAACTAACGTCTGTCCGTTCTGGCACATCCTGCATCAGCCCAACCCCGTCATAACCCATATCATCCAAGGAGAGTTTTGGATGCTTGATGGGTTTTCTGATCCTGTGGAGTTGCTTCCTCTTTTCTGCTTTTCAAGATAGATGCGTCGTCTTTAACCTTAAGATTTTTAGAAGCTGGTGTTTCTGACCCAGTGCTGTTGCGTCACGGCGATGGAAAATCATACTATGTTGACAGCAATGTGAACTATTTGCCAAAATATGGTCAGGTACCAGCGGTGACTTTACTGGGATGTGCTACAGAACATTCATCTTGTCTGCCAAATCTACGCCTGTCATGTGAGTGCCATACTCTGACACAACCGTTAGCAAGGCACCACTTCTTTCTGCTCCTTAGAGAAGCATTGCACTTGGCTAACAGCGTTGCCAGAGACATAGAGACCTGCCTCGAGCTCAGCATCGTCGTCCACACGGAAGTCAAAGCTGCCTCTTTGTTTTATGAGGAAGAACCATCAGCTGGTTCTTCCTTATGGTCCCAGACTTCTGAAACACATTGGCGCTTTCAGATGCAAAAAACTTGTCAAAGTAGACAATATAGTCTGAGGTGTTTCTGCACAGCTGCAGAACATTTCCTCCTCAGCCAAACTCTTTGTCAGGGGTTTGACAAGCGTAGAACTCCCAGTGAGAACGATCAAGTCACAGATGCTCGCACAAAGGTTTTAAAGCTTGTTTCTGTAGGTCTGCTGGGTAGGTACTACTCAGACTTCCAGCTTTTTGCCTTTGGAAGGCACCATCTTCCCATCAGGTTCAACATTTAAGTGTTTGCTTCTCGTGTCCAGGACAGGCCTGACTTTTGCCAATTGAAGTTGACTGGAGATCATATTATATTGGAAGTGAATCGTTGACAAACATTTAAATCTTTTCGGTCTCAGTGATAATAGTAGCTACTATCAGTTCCCCAGTAATTCTCCACAGCTCGCATTGCCTTCCTTCTTCCCTCAAAGTTCTGTATCAGTCTGTGTTGCTCTGCCGAATTAAATCCCCACATGTCGCTTTCAGGTTTGTAACCTGACAAAATGGGAGTGAATACTTTTGCAAGGCGCCTCGATTGTTTCTGGACAAACTTCTGTCCTTTGTTGCTGGTTTGTTTTCCATCCTTTCATCTTCCGGACTCGGCTCGCTCAGACCCACTGACCGCGTTTGTGTGAAACCCTTTGAAGGCGCCGAGCTAAAGGGACTCCAGGTGCTCCCGCCGCTGAAAATGTCACTCTGGTTTTGTTGCAGTCCCTGAAATACCTACAGGCGCCCAATCTGATGAATGATTATTCAAAGCAGTCGCAGATAAAGGAACCAGAGCCGTATCTGCTACAGAACCAACATCAGAACCAACATGGAGGTTCTGAAGAAAAACACAAACCAAAACGAAGCGTTATCTTCGTTATCTACAGAAATAATAAATATATCTATATATATATGCGTTTTGTACAATGGCGAATTAGGAACATCGACAGAAAAAAAAGACAGGAGAAAATTTCCACCAAAAAGAAAAAAACTAAACAATGTCCTTGTTTATTCTAGAAAATCTAAAAATCTGAGTTTTTTTTTTTTAGCAAATTTTCAACGATTCAAGGTCAGAAATGTTTTTTTTTTAGAAAATTTTTGCCTTTGAAAACTCAGAAGTTTCCTTGTTTTTTCTAGACAATGTCAGAGATTATTCTAAAACTTTCTGTTTCTTCTAACAAATTTGGTGGCTTTTCAAATTCAGAAATTTTATTTTTGTTTTTAGAAAATTTCTGAGATTTATCAAGAAATTAAAAAAAATTTTCAAGCAAATTTACAAAAAAACAAACAAAATGTACTCTTGGGTTTTTCATCTATATTGGCACTAATGGGGCGCTGTAATTTTGTGTGGTTTCTACTTATCTTTACTTGACTAATATTTAAATAATGTGACAAACATGCAGCAAGAATAAGAAATCAGGAACAAGCGAACACTTTCACACCGCTAAATTATTTACAGGCTGCTCGTTTGTCTCTTTTAAATATTTAACGAACCAAGCCGGTTAAATCTTAATGAATTTATGCAGAAGAAACACCATGGGACGCAGGACTCTAATTAGGAGGCTTTAGCAGTTTACCCCTGGTGTTTCAATGCAAAACATTTTC
This sequence comes from Girardinus metallicus, assembly GCA_903067095.1. Lineage (NCBI taxonomy): Eukaryota > Metazoa > Chordata > Actinopteri > Cyprinodontiformes > Poeciliidae > Girardinus > Girardinus metallicus. Next base: position 36,482 of record CAEGAE010028548.1, on the reverse strand, counting down.
AAGCACAACAACACTAATTGTTTAAGGAATATTCTTCTGCCAATAGGTTGCAAACTGATGTTCTTTTCGTGAGAAATGTCTAAGTCTTGATAATTTAGGTATTTTTCTAGTTTTAGAGAGCATTTTCTCCCCATAATGCATGAAATCATAATTTAAAAGCGGCTTTCTGCCTTCATTCAGATGTTTTTTTTTTTTTATCTGATATAGAAACAGCTTTCAGATCAGCGCTGTGTGTAACTGACATTTTCTTTTCCAGGACAGTGAAGCTGCTCCTCCTCCTCCTCCTGCTCCTCTTCCTCCCCCTGCTGCTGCTGCTGATGATCCCCAAAAAACGGAAAACAAGCCGAAACCTGAAGCTGCACCGGGAAGCCCTCAGCACAACAACCTGCAGCCAGAAACTCAAGAGGACAAAGCTCGGCTCCGGGTAGAACTCATCTACACCCTGAATTCATTTTTTATGATGTTTGGCCATAAACAGAGCATAAAAAAAAACTAAAGTTTAGGCACAAATAAACACCTGTCCCTTACATTATACCTTTACAATCTGTTTTCAGAAGTAAAATAAGGGAATAATGAAATCTGACTTCAAGGAACGGAGATTAATTCTGAATCTGCTGCACATCAAGCTGATTTTGTCTCACTGGCTCAGTGTTTTCTGGAAGTTTAGATCCTGACCACGTCTCTGCTGACCTGCAGGTGCGTCCAGTTTTACAGCGAGGCGGCAGCTCGGCGTCGCTCCACAACACGTCCCTGAGGAGCACCATCTTCCAGCTGATGATCCACACACTGGACCCGCTGGGAGAAGGTAGAGCACGCTGGTTTCTGCTCGGTTTCAGACTGAAGTACCAACAAAAGTTTCTTGACTGCAGAAACACTAAATCTTAGTATTTTGGCCTATTGATGCAAATGTCTTAGAAAACTCGAAATAAGACTCTTATGAACTTAAAAGTACCTCTTCAGCAAGAACAGTGGTTTGAGTCAATAATTCATTAATAGTGAATATTTGACTTGTAACGTGGAAAAAAATGTGTTATAAGTGAAATAATCTGCCAGAGCAACTAGTTCTTTTTCCATCAACATAAAGGAATTGTTGATTTGAAACAAGCTCCTATATCTTGCTGAAAAGTTGCCTGTAAGTTAGTTTTGTCTTATTTCAAGCATGAGATATTTGCACTAAAAATAAACCAAAAATACTTGGTAATATTTATTTATTTTTTGCAGTGACAGATGGAGACTTTGTTAGTTTTCATCAACTTCCTGCATTTTTTCTCAGAATATTTCTCTTTTTGTTTTGTTTTTTTTCCCTTGGACTAGCAAGTTTTGTTTAATACTCAGAGTATAGAGTTATTACTATACTCGGACATATAGTAATACAACTTCACTACACATCCGAGGTGTGAAACTCATTTTCATTTTGGACCACGTCAACGTCATGAACATTTTCAAAAGGCTCGTTATGGCAGGATGTGCTGATGAAACAATGTTTAAAACTGTTAAAGCAGCATAATTTTCTCTTTATTTGATGAGCACTTCCTAAAATTAATCAGTATTTAAAGTAGATTTACTATGCAAGATCTACAAAAACGTGCCAAGTTTACATTTTGCATGTTCTTGTACTTACGTTTGGTTCTCTAATGCTTCTCAAAACAACTCAAGCGCTTAAAAACAACCACCAGCCGTTTCTCGGCCATAAGTTGACGTTTTTTGGTGTCTGTAAAATTAACTGTTTCAAAAACTTCCTCACAAATCAGCAGGCACTGACCGTTACCTAGCAACCCCAGCAAAGCCCAGACCCGTTCCCTAGCAACCCCAGCAAAGCCCAGACCCGTTCCCTAGCAACCCCAGCAAAGCCCAGACCCGTTCCCTAGCAACCGCAGTGGAACTCTGTTTCTCAGATTATTTCATTTATAAAATGGGAAGTTTATTGTTATAAGTGAGTTAATCTGCCAATGGATCTTTTTTCATCAATATTTAGGAGTTTTTTTACTTAAAAAACTACTATTTCTTGCTGAAAAAGTTTCTTGTAAGTTAGTTTTATCTTATTTCAAGTGTACTAAGATATTTGTACCAAGAAGTAGACCAGAAATACTTGGTAAGACAGGTTTTGTTCCTTTTCATCAAACTCCTCTTCTTTGCTTGGATTGCCAAGTTTGTCTTTAATACAATAAAACTTCAGGTGTATGTATATATGTACGGGCTTACATTGTGGGAAAACTTGGACGCATAATCTGATCAGCAGTCACCATTTAGGATCATCACAGAAAACAAACAAACCCTTAAAGTTGCTTCCTAACCGCAGCTCATCACGCTGCAGGTGAAGCTGCCGGTGACTCAGCTCTGACCGCGGCGAGATGAACCGGTGCGACCTTGAGGCTGTCCTTGGACTCGGCGTGCCGCTGTTCCTGCTCCCACTGCGCCGCGGCCACCGCTGATCCTTAATCAGCTTTCCAATACAGGCTAATAAAAGCTGGATAAGAGCCGGCGTGGTGGTGGCTGTAACTCTGGGGAACCAGCTGAGTCCAGCTCTCTGCAGCTGGACCGAGGAGTTTACTCTCCTGGATGAATAAAAACTGACCCGTCAAATTTGTAAATCTGTTTTGCTTTTAGAACTAAAATTAAGAATCCATTTCAAACTTGATTCTTTGTTTTCTTAAAGGTGACCTATTATGCTTCTTTTAACGAGTTAGGATTGACGTATGGGTATACAAAACATGTTTGTTGAATTTTTCTGCACAAAATCATAATGGCTGCAAACAGATGAGCAATTAAAGATTTGTACATCTTTGAGAAGCAGAAGTAGAGGCTCCTGCACAACCAGCAGGAATGCAGCAAGTGGTTTCTGGGTGGTAAGTCAACAACAGAACACTTTTCCTGCAGCAGTAAAAATCATAAAATCAAGAAAATTATGTTCAACCGTGGCCATCCTCTTCATGAGACTGTTTTGGAGAAACAGAGTGTTTTCAGTCAGAGGCTTCTTAACAGTCTCTGTAATACAGACTGCTACAAGAGAATCCATCACAATCTACAACAACTCTTTGAAGCCTCTTAATGAATTACATTTAATTTCCTTTATGTTTGAATTTGAAAATTAAATTCTGCTAGGTAACAGGCGATTTATGACGATACATTCCAGAGGTTTTTGAAACGGCTCATTTTCCAGACACCAAAATCCCTTAACTTACTGCCAAAAAAACGGCTGGATGTTTTTTAAGTGTTGGTCTGTTTTTAGAAGCAGTAGAAACTAAAACAGAAGTATAAAAACATGCTAAGTGTAAATTTTGCATAATAGTTCTCCTTTAAACTAAAACCTTTTGGGTTATTTGTGCCGTGTCGTACCTGTGGTTGTTAGAAGCAGCTTTCAGGGGCGCCGCTAGAGCCGGTCAGCCAAAGAAAATCACAGAAGGTAAGAGCGGCGAGACGCTACCCGGTTGTGCCGTTTCTCATCGTGTTTCTGTTGTGGTCGGCTACTTTTCACGCTCACTGCCGCTTCGTGTCGGGAGAACAGAGAGAGAATTTATTAAAACTAAAATAAACAAGATAAAAATGCACCACATGTCGGGGTTTTGGGTCAGGGTTATGTTTGTAGTACTTTAGTAGTATTAATACTAGTAGAGAGTACACAGAAGTTCTGCTCATGTTTCTAATCTTTTGGATTCTTGGTGGCAACTTCATTTGTGTCCATTTTATGTCTGAAATGTTTGGACTGAAAGTTGGAAGAGCAGTTTAAGTGGTTGATGATTTCGTCTATTTCTGCCAATCAGAAACGTCCTTTAATGGTGACGTCAAAGGGGAGGGGCTTGTGCAGAAGAAAGGTAAGCTGCAGAAATGTTGCCGTCGTCTTTGTTTCCAAACTCGGTTCCATCATGTTTAGTCTGGTCTTTCTAAGCTCTTCATTGTGCAAAAGTTTTAACCCCCTCCTATTTCTTGGTGTCTTCATCAGAGGTTCTCCAGGCTTTTTGAAGGTCTCTCCTCATTTTCCTTCCACCTTTGGCTGCTTTTTCCATTTTCTGCTCATGCTTAACGGACATGCAAACTTCTGCTGACAAACTAAATTTTTAGTTTGAAGCGAGCTTAGAGCTAAATGCTCCAAGTTAAATATTTAGTTTGAAGCTAAATATTTCATTTACTATCTAATTTTTACTTTAGAGCTATGTGTAGCTTGTAAGCAAAATATTTATCTCCTAACTAAATATTTAGTTCTCTATTTAGTTTGGTTCCATACTATTTAGTCTGAAACTAAATATTTAGCTTGCTAAAAATGTTTAGTTTGAAACTAAATAATTAGCTCCTAAATAAATATATAGTAAGAATATTTAAATATTTAACTTTAATTTGAAGCAAAATATTTAGTTTGAGGCTAAATGTAGCTGTAAGCTGCATATTTAGCTCAAAACTAAAAAAATAATTAGAAAGTTAAATATTTAGCTTCAAATTAAATATTTAGCTTCAAATTAAATATTTAGCTTTCTACTTTGTGTGATTTGGAAACAGTGACATTTGTAAATGAATGAATAACATGATGAAAATATGACTTTGAAAAATCCACCCCCATTTTCTTATTTTGTGACAAACCAAGTTACTGCTGTTGATTTTTGACAGCAGTAACTTTACAAATCCCACCTCAAACTTCCTCCTCTAAAACTGATCTAGACTGTTTTAAATGACCTGCAGGAAATCTGGAGAACTGCTCCTTTGGAATAATGAAATCAAATTAAAAGTGCCGCTGCTGTGAACTGTTTTGGTTTGCATGTTCCCGTGCTTGGCTTCGTGTTTTCTGTCCAGTGGATGCAGCTCTCGTTTCGCTTTGAGGCTGTCGTGTTCCTGAAGTTTGGAAAATTGAACCTCAGATGCAACAACTTCACACGGCCGTTACATGTCTGCAATGTTGCATAACTCCATTATTTGCCGGTTCTCGCATGCAGCTGGCAGACATGTGGGCGGATGACTCACTTTATCCGTAATGAATTCAGCGCTCGTGTCTGATTGAGGCTCATTACTCTGGTTGCTGTGTGTCGAGGTCACAGATTCGGTGAAGTGGTCACTCTGAGCAGCTTGTGGAGAAACATGGGGGATTCTCGCCTCTCTTGTTAAGTCTGTATAAGTGACGGCTCTCTTAATTGCAGCAAAGAACAAAGTAAAACCTCTGGATGTCTCGGTGACAGAGAAACAGCAGAACAAGTCGCATCACCGCCGAGCTGAAGGTGAGTGAGGCGCAGCTGAAAATCTGACCGCTCTCTGGGAATAAAATAACAAAAAAACAGAGCCTGAGAATCTGACATTTTATCACAGACAGGCTGAACATCAGGGAATAACTGGCTAGCTGGCTGCTTGCTCATGCCGCCCATATAAGAAACTGCCACTGGGCACTGCGCCGTTACCTAGCAACCAAAGCTGAGCTCCAGTATGTTTGGTCAGCTGGTTTTAACGCTATATGTGCTGTACAATGGCTGCTGGAAAAGACAAGTGTTTTGTTTTTGACTTACCATCCAGAAACCTCTTACTGCATTCCTGTTGGCTGTGCAGGAGGCTCCGCTTCTGCTTTTCAAAGACGTGTGGTTGTATAGTTGTGCCTCTGTTTGTAGCTACTTTCTCCTGTGAGCTTAAACGTCGCGTTGGGTGGCGTGGCCATTATCAGTTTATTTGGATTTAAAGTGACAAGACGCCCTAAAACAACTCGAAATAAGCAGAACTGAGCAGAAAGTGTAGTGTAAAAAGTGTAATGAACACACTGCAAAAACACAAATCAAGTATTTCTGGTCCAGTTTATAGAGTAAATATCTTAGTTCGCTTAAAAGAGGATAAACAAGCTTACATGTAGCCTTTCAGCAAGATATAGGAGCTTGTTTTAAGTAAATAATTCCTTTATATTGGTTTTTTAAAAATACTAGTTACATTTGCATTTTATTTCACTTATATCAATATAGTTTGCATGCTATTAAAATAATCTGTCAGTGGAACTACTTTTTCATCAATATGGGGAAAGTATTGACTTAAACAGGCTGCTATATGATGCTGGAAAGATATTTCTAGTTTTATCTTATTTCAAGTGTACTAGAAACCAGACAGAAAAATACTTGGTGAGATTTTGTGTTTTTGCAGTGTATATGTTTTAGAGCCCATAGGCTGAGAAGCTAATAGGTCACCTTTAAGATGCTCCAACTACCTCTTTTAGTCCAAACACCGACAGGAAAAGTATTAAAGTCGGTTGATCGAAGAACGCGGTGAAATCCTTCCAGATATGACGGTGGTTCTGTTGTAAATTTAAATTTTAAATATTTCCGTGAGACACAGCTGAAGGAGGGCGTCCTCTGCAATCAGCGCTGACTCTTAATCTCTGTGTTCCTGCATCACATTACGCACTAATGAGCTGCTTCAGACTCTGAGCTGCGCGGCAAAGACGCTTTGAGAGGCCTCAACGAGGCCGAATCAATCGGCTCCCGGGGTTAACATGCAGATGGGAGGCTCCTTCAGAGGAGAGTGTTTATCTGCAAACACTCTCCCACTCCCACTCCCACTCCGTCCAGGCCCATGAGGCTCAACGCCACTAATACGATCCGCTTTACATCAGAGGGAAGAGCAACTTTATCTCATCTGGTTTTCAAGACAACTTTTTAGGAGTTTTATTGATGTGAAACAGAGCTTCTGTTGAACAGTGGAGGAGAATATTCCTCTCTTTTCAGTTTCATGTTTCGGTTGGCCGCATGTTGCTGGTCAGTTTACAGACGTTTAAAGTTTATTTTGTGTGTCTAAACTACAATTTAATGCAGTTTATTTATATAGCGTCAATCCACAACAAAAACCGTTAATCCAGTCATACAGATTCCAAGTCAAACTGATTCTAGTTTTCTAACAATGCAGTCAAGTTCAGATTATTATTCAAGAGTTTTGATCTAAGAAAAATTAGTATTGATGAAAAAGTACTTGTTCCACCGGCTGATTATTTCACTTTTAACGAGACATTTTTCCCGTTTTACAAGTGAAATAATCTGGTAGTGTTACTTTTTCATAAATGTTAAGGAATTATTAACTTAAAATAAGCTTCCTAATCTTGCAGAAAAGTTGCTTGTAAGTTCGTTTTGTTCGTTTTAATTGCACAATTTGACATTTTGTAAATGAATTTGCCTTTAGAACTGCTGCAATTTCAAAAAACCTTGTTGTTTGATAAAATGTTTTGCACCAGGATGAGGTGGGTTTTCTGGCTGGATCAAAATTTATTAATTTTGTAAAACTCCAAAGGAAACACTTCTTTCACATCACACAAGTCACAAGATCAACAACAGGATGTTGCCGCTGGCAGAAACCACGAAGAAGACGACAACAGGAAGTAGATGGAGGATGACAGCGCAACTTTTCACATGTGATTTTAATTGCCTTTTTATTTAATGGAAACACCACAATTGCTAAACTCTTTCAACATTATGAAGTACTGACAAAGTTTTGCGCTCATTTTGTAATGGAAACCAATTTTGATGCAGCCAAAACAAACACCTGATTCTAGCGCCAAAACCTTTTATCAAAAATCAAATGATTTTTTTTTTCCCAAAGTCAAGCAAATTTATTTTTGAAATGTCAAATTGTGTCAGTATACGGTCAATGGAAATGCAACTAGCTTCCTCTAGGAGAGAGACTTGGTTCAACACTGACAGACAGAGTCAGGGGTAATTTGTTGACAGCAGGAAGTCAGGGACTGTTTCCCTTTTAAGGTTGCTTAAATGTTTGGAGGTATAGTCGGTTCACTTCCATTCCTGCAGAATCTGCAGCGGTAATTTCTGGTACATGTGCAGCTCCTGCTCCAGCTTTTAATTTAAATAATAGAGCCATGCAGATGACTGACTTTGTTTTGTTTTGTTTTTTGTTTTTTTTGTCTGCTTTTAAGAGGCGGGTCACAAACAGAAGTCAGAGCAGATTGCTTCTGCTGAAACACCAGGGGGCGCCGCAGCTCAGCCATCCACCTCGCAGCCTCCAGCAGAGGAGACTCCGCAGAAAGTCTCTGAAAAGGCAGAGGAGTCAAAGGCAAGACTTTTAAAATCTTCTGGTTCCTTTAGGTAAAACGCTAAAGTGAAATCTAACACCATCACTTTTTCTGCGGCGTCGTCTTTGGGTCCAGATAAGTTGTCTGAAATGGTAAGTCGCTTGAGCTGAGAAGACTTTTTTATGGTTTAATCCTTCGCAGGTCAAAATTAATTAAACATTTCTTATAAAATGCTGATGCGATGGATGAAAACTAAAAAAAAAAAAAAAGCAGTCCAGAGAAAAACTCTGAATTACCTTCAAATAAACTGAAGAATTGTTATCAGGACTGCTTTAAAAGATTACTCTGTTAATTGGAAACAAACCAGAATAAAAAATTAGCAGAGGATGAATCAAAATGTAAAAAAAAAAGTCAGATTAACGGATGGAAGTTGCCTTTTAGCCTTTTTCTGCCACATCCTCGCCTTCGTAGTACATCCGTAATTTTCGGTTTAAAAGTTGACGGCTGAATGGGCGTTGTTAATGTGAAACTTTATCAGGTTGTCGAGTGTTTGTATTTTAAAAACAGAACGACATGAAGTGCTTTTTTTTCTCCCCAAAACCGGAGTCTGTTTGGACGGTTTCGCCGCCATCTTTCTTTCTGTATCAGAAGGCTTCGCTATCAAGGATGACCAGGGGCGCCCTCTGCTGGATGGCTGCCAAACTACAACACTGAAAGAGGATCTCAGCGGGCATTATTGGTCGATCGATTGAAACTAATTTTAACTTAATGAACCATTAATTGACAGTACATCGTAAGGGGACTTATTGTTTGCATCCCCAGTCAGGTTTTTGAGAATCAGCCTTCTGTCTGCAGGCAGCAGAATCAGCTGGAGAGACTGGAGGATCGCAGGACAGCGTCCAGGAAGATGGCGGCGAAGACGAAAGCGGCGACTCTAGTGAGAACGAGGAAGAAGAGGAAGACGATGAAAACAAAGAAGAAGAACAAGAGAAGGAAGAGGAGAGCGAGCCGCTATCCTTGGGGTGGCCAGACACGCCGCGGAAACGGGCCACATACCTGTTCCTGCTGCCCATCGTGTTCCCGCTGTGGCTCACGCTGCCGGACGTCCGCAACCCGGTGAGCAATTACTCTTCATCACAGTCATCACAACAGCTGAAACTTTCCTAGAGCTGGATTTCTGTTGGGTTTTAACCTGACTCCTTGGCAGTTTTTGTTAAGAGGCTTTTGGGTTTTTGAAAATGTTAATAAATTGTTTTCCAGGCTTCCAGAAGATTCTTTATCATCTCGTTTATCGGCTCCATCTTCTGGATCGGCATCTTCTCCTACCTGATGGTGTGGTGGGCGCACCAGGTGGGTCCGTTTTTACTGGATATGAAGAATAGAGCTGACCTTTAAAAACAATCAAGTGTTAATAATTGTTGGTGAGTCCTTCACATGCGAACAGGTTGCTCAAAAGTTTGGTTTGTTTGCAGCAGCTGAAAGTGTAACAAATGTTTCCAATCCACTGAGCCATCAGGTGTGAAAGCAGCCCAAGGAACAGCATCTCAGTTGGGTTTAGGTCAATGCGTTGACTAGGTCACTCTAAGCCTTCATGATGTTATTTTTGAGCTATTTTCTATAGGTTATTGTTTTTGTTTTTCTTGTGCTCTCAGGTAGGCGAGACTATCGGCATTTCTGAGGAGATCATGGGCCTGACCATCCTGGCGGCAGGAACGTCCATCCCAGACCTCATCACCAGCGTGATTGTAGCTCGGAAAGGTTTGGGAGACATGGCCGTCTCCAGCTCCGTGGGAAGCAACATCTTCGACATCACAGTTGGGTGAGAGATCCATTAACTGGAGGTTCAAAATAAAACCTTACAGTAAGCGACAGTGAATGACCTTGGCACTGAAAAATGTTTGGTTCTGTGAGATGGACATTTCTGACTTTCAAAAGTTTCAAATTTACAAACCAGGAAATTTAACTGGTTTAATATTTAAACCAGATGTCAGGTTTCTATTCTGGCTGTGATTTCTCAACAATAACTAGAACGAACATTTATTTCTGGCTAATAAAAGCATGGAATCGTTAAAAGTAATCGACTAACGCGCTCCTGCCCTGTGCGGTTCCAGCCTGCCCGTCCCCTGGCTCATCTACACATTCATCTACGGCAAGCCGGTGGCGGTCAGCTCCAACGGCCTGTTCTGCGCCATCGTGCTGCTCTTCCTCATGCTCCTCTTCGTCATCATCTCCATCGCCGCCTGCCGCTGGAAGATGAGCAAAAAACTGGGCGTCACCATGTTCGTCCTGTACTTTGTGTTCCTCATCCTCAGCGTCCTGCTGGAGGACCGCATCCTCATCTGTCCTGTCTCAATCTGACGGCAGAGACTGCCTGGACCGGACCGGTTCTGAGGGATTTACGTTGGGTCAGAGGTTCTACAAGTTTGTGCAGAAATATATCAGTTATCCAGATTCCCTCATTGTGTCTCAGTCCCACTCAGCAAGAATAAATATGATAATTGTTATATTTCCAGTATTTATGATCTGATCTTTCAGAAAAGCCACAGAACAATAATCCATAACTTTGTAGTTTCTGGATTTCATAGATATCGGCTTCTGTTGGTAAAGTTACAGTCTAATATTAACTGCAGTAATTAGTTATTTAACCCGTCAGAAGAAAAAAAAAGGGATAAAATTTTGGTCATTTCTCCATGTTTACACACTCATAAATAAACTAAATATTTAGGTTGGAACTAAACATCTAGCTCCATACTAAATATTTACTTTGCAGGTCAGACGGCATGTTGGGGTCATTGTTGATAGAAAAAAGGACATTTCTAGTAAAGAAAAAAAAAACAACTCAGTTTTAGATGAACAGAAATTTGAGATTTTTTTTTCCAAAATTCAAAACGTTTTGACTTTTGAAACTCGACTTTTTTAGATTATTCTCAAAATTGCTTCGTTTTTTGGTGGACATTTATTTCCTTTTTATTAATCTACAGTGGCCCTAACAACGCCATAGGCAAGCTAAATTTAAAATTAAATTTTAAAGTTAAATTTTTAGCTTCCACCTACATATTATGCTAGCAAGCTAAATATGTAGCTTACAATCTAAATATTTCTAAGCATTAGTTGTTCGCTATAGCTATCATAATAGCTAGAACATATATCACAATAATAGGTATTATAGTAAATATTTCTAAGTATTAGCTTTAGCAGGCAAAGTGCTAATTAGCTTGTCGATAGCCGGAAGTGGACTTCCAAAATAAAGCTGGGTTTTTCGAATCTTTAAACTTGTGCTGGCGTGACTGACTCGCTTAAATGTAGTTCATGTCACTTCTTAGTTTTTCCTCTCGACATGTGCAACATTTCACCTTAAACAAAGGACGAGCCATTTTGATGACAATGCTGACTTCTAGAAATGAGTCAACACAGCGCGAGCTCACACGCGGGTGCTAGAAAAACAGAGCTTTTATTTTGATAGCCCTCTTCCGGTAACATGAAGTAGCATATTAGCTAAATATTTGTAGTATGGGTTTCAAACTTCAAATATTTAGCTTGCTAAATGAGTACTTATTTCAAAACCGACTTTTTTCTATCGTGACTACAGGCTAAATAACGAATTATTGCCGTTAGTTTTTGACCCCATACTCGGCGCCTTAAATTACTGCTGGTTTCCTAAAGTCCGTTTTATTTACACTGCAGGTGCCAGTTTATTGCTATTTAGTTCGATAAAAACTCAAACGTCTAAAAATAGCTGCCAGAATATACCTTACTTGCAGCAGGATCAAATGTTTGTTGAAATTTGGGTGGCACATGTGGAGAAATGTAAAATAAAAACGGTACTTTTGACGCACCTTAACATCTCAGCCTGTACAATATGTGGCACCAACACTTCTAGTAACGACCACAAGATGGCGCTCATTTACCGCAGTTAAAAAGGCAAAGTTACGTCGCCAGAGAAGGAAACTCGTCAGTAAATGTAGTTTTACTAATGACAGATCCTCATTTTTTCCAAAGGTAGCAGTATTCCACGTCCTGTCCTTTTATGGCTTTTGAAATGGGAGAAAATGATTTTTATTTACACATAATTGTTAGATGATTGGTAAATGAGATGCAGAATGTTTCCTTCTTGCATTTTAATTAGCTTATTCTGACTCCTCAGATTAATAAAACAAGATAATGTAGAGGAATTTCATGAACTGTGGTTTATTGGAGCTGTATTTTTTTTTACCTGGATGAAAAGATGCTACGATTAAAAAAATATTGTAAAAAATGGTGCAGCAGTTTGAATATATGTGGATTTTCTCTAATAGAAAATAATTCAGTTTAATGGTTAAGCTTCTTTTAACAGTGACCTGAAAAATTGTAGATTCTGCAACAATCATTTGAGATGAAACCAATAATTTTATAATTTATCAATGCAGAAAAATCTGATATTTATAGGAAACCCACCATAAATCCAAACTTTTGCACCTATTTTTTGTTGAATCGTTCCACACTCCAAAACATTTAGATTCTCTGCGCACTGAGTTTTAATGCGCAGTATTTCTGACCTTTGACCCTCTGACTTCTGTTTGTTCCTGTTTTGATGTAAAAGAAAGAAAAGTGTCGTTACCTGTGCGTCAGATCGTCGTAGCTGTGAGGAAAAAGCCGAGCGGTGTCCCTTTGTCCCGATACTGTCGTGTTAAATGCCATTTGTGTTCGTTTTTTTTTTTTTTTTTTTATCAAAATGGATGCAAACATGGATACATTTTAAAAAAGTGTGAGATGGTAATTCCATGCTGCAATAAATTATTTTTTTTAAGAGTCACTGGTATATTGATGGGTCAAATGTGAGTTTTGGAAACATTTTTGAATCTTAAACTTTTGCGTTTCTAGGACAAAACCAAATATTTCTACAGTTTATGTTATTATTGTAAAACGTGCTCTGCAGAAAACTTCACTGACATTCATCAATTTTTATTTTTTGGTGAGTATGTGAAGGTAAAATCCAACACTTTAAAAGAAATGGATGGAAATTCATCACAATTTATTAAATTTAAGATAAAACAAAATTTTAGAACAAACTAAAATTGCTCATGAATAGATATCAATAAAAATGATGTAGAAATGAGCTGAGTTTTGACTTCTTGCACTGGCAGCGTTAAATATCACCACCTTCCTGAAATAATGGCCTACGTTACTTTTTGTCAAAAGTGATTACAAAAAATAACTAAATAAATAAAAACAGCTTTATTTGATTTAAGCCAGAAAAAAAAAATAAATAAAAATTTTTTGGTAAAAAAAAAAAATCAAATCAAAAAAAGGATATTATTTTGTGAAGGTTTGATTTGAATTTTTTTTTTCTTTTTTTACTGCATTTCGCATTAAAACATGACTGAAATTTAAAGCCAGCGTTTTATACTAAGAAATTTTAGTATAAGTATTTAATTCTTAAAGTTACCATTTTCTTGTTAAAACAGAATTTTGTATCAGTAAAATAATTGAGAAAAAAAACATTTTAATTCCTAAAAGATTCACCAATTATGTTAATATTCGGTGGTATTTCTTCTACTTTAAAAAATAAAGTCAAGCCAACAATGAGAGCGTTAAATGATTTTATTTACAGTTCCAGTAGCTGTACACAACCTTCTACACCGGTAAAACAGCCCGCTGCTAGAAAATGTGGTTTTTAAATTTTTTTGTTTTACAAACAAAACATTTATTGACTCGGTTCTGGAAAAACTTTTTTTTTTTTTCCAAGCAGCAGAAATCCCGGTTTATCAGTTTTTTTTTTTTTTCTGGTAGGATTAAAGTGCAACTTGTTAATTTTTTCCAGTTTTGGTCTCTTCTGCGACATTTGGTCGACGTTCATGAAACCCTCAAGCTTAAACTCGGGAGTCCTCCTTCAACCAAAATCCACAAACAAACATTTACGTGACTCCAGGTCCAGAACCGGGACCGGTACCGTTCATTAAAAAACAAATAAAAACACTGATAAGGTGTTAGCATCAAGTTCTGTCCAGTTCGTTTGGTTCTTCCCCAAAGAATCCCCTTTAGTTTACAACTTCATAAAAGTAAAAATATCAGTAAAGTTCTGGATCAGAAATATTCCGGATCCACTTTTAAACATCGTACCTTAGCAGTGATCTTTATTTCTTTTAGCCATTGATAGATTTTGAGCAAATTTTATGTTTTCTAGCAACTGCGACAGAAAATTTAGAGAAAAGTAGTTTTTTTCCCTCTAAATATGAGCAAAGATCTCACACAATCTAGAAGATTCTGATGAGAAAAGCCTGAAAAAGTTCGACTTCATTCACTGTAAAAACAAATATTATAAAGTATCTTTGATCTGGTTTCTAGTGTAACTATCTTCACACACTTGAAATAAGACAAAAACTAACTTACAGGCAACTTTTCAGCTTGATTTAAGTCAATAATCCCTTAATATTAAATAAATACTTAATATTAAGATCATTTTACTTACAACATGACATTTTTTAAATGAAAGAATCTGCCAATGCAACTAACACTTCTTTAATCAAAAAGGCATTATTGCCTATATTTTTCTGAAAAGTTTGTTGTAATTTCGTTTTGTCTTATTTCAAGTGTGTGAAGATATTTGCACTAGAAGATGGACAAAATACTTAAGATTTTTTTATTTTTGCGGTATTCAATCTTTTAAAAAATATTTGCAAATTAAAATGATTTTAAGAACGTTTGAAATCCACGTACAGAATTAAAACATCCTTCAATAAATAAAATCTGGATATTTAATTTCAGATGTCAATTTTAGTGCCAGTCAATTAAAATCTTTTGTGAAAATGACAGAAAATATTAGAAATATAACAGTAAAGCAAAATATTCTTTGTGAATTTACAATTTGGATGCAAATTTTAACAATTAATTCTTGTTGAATGTCAAAGTTTGTTGAGCTTTTAGAAAGCAGTTCTGACCAAAATAAAATTTTAAGTGCTTTTAAAAATAAAATTGTATTTTAACCAGTCTACAAAAACTGGGTAACATTTGGAGTACTTTGAAATTTTATGCATTTCTGCTCCATCTGCAAAAACACAAAATCTTACCAAGTATTATTTAGTGCAAATTTCTTAGTACACTTGAAATAAAATAAAACAAAACTAAATTACAAGAAACTTTTTTAACAAGCTGTTAGAGCCTGTTTTCAGGAAATTATTACTTAATAATTAAAATTCAAGTTTCACTGGCATTATTTTACTTATGACATTTTTCCAATATAAAATAAACTCCTATGTTTTACTAAAAAGCTTCTTTTAAGGTAGTTTTCTCTCATTTTGAGTATAATAAGATTTTTGCAATGAAAACGAGACAAAAATACTTGTTAATATTTTGTTTTTGCAGTGTATCACAATGTCTGTGTTGCATTTCCAAGTTTTCTATTTAAACTCTGGACTTGAGAAGTTTGAAAACCAGAAAAGCCAGAGGAGTCCTGATGATGATGCTCCGTTCAGAAAGTGATTGACAAGAAAAAATATTGGAAAAAAAGGTTTTAAAACAAACCAAACAGAAACAGAGACATCGTCTGGTTATTATGGGAACATTTTAGGTTATATATGAAAGTAAAATCTAGATTTATTGCTCCTCTTTCATTGAGTGTAGCGGCCGGTTTGCTAGGTCTCTTCTGAATAAAGCAGAGAAGCACATTAAATGTCATTGAATGAAACATTTATGTTGATGTTTGGCATGAAATCGTTTTTAAAACAGCTGCTTGGTGAACACGGCTTTTAGTTATTTTTATTTTTTGGTGGTTTGATGCAACACGAAGCGGGTTTCCTTCAGTCTGCAGGCGAGAGCGGTGAGTTGCAACGGGATGCAATAAATAAAGCTAACTTTGTATAAAGAGAATCCAAGTTAAAGTATTGCTGCAGTTAGTCTCCTTGTGATTTATGATTACACAATATAAATGCTGGATTAAAAACCGGCGCTTATTTACAGGGTTTTTTTTTTTTTCCTGTGTATTTTGGTTGGATTTCAACAGAAACGAGGCGAGGTGCTGGACGAAGCCGAGCGTTACCGTGGCGACAGTCCAGTCCTGCTGCGGGATCCTGAGCTGGAGGTGAAGCGGTGAGGAAGAGGAGGAGGTGAAGGTGAGCGACTCACAGGTAAGGCTCTCCGAACGTCCGGCGGCACTCCATGACGCCGGCGCCCGGAGGACGGTCACAGTTATGGGTCAGCCTGACTAGCGGGGGCAGCAGGCGGTCATACGCCAGCTTGTACTCGCGATCGAAGGCGTCTGACAGGAAAAATAATGTTTGGTATTTAAGAAAAAAATATTTATAGTTAACATGTTACAGTTGTTAGATCTTTATAAGATTAACAAACAATAAACTTATGATTTAAAGTGAGTAACCTGAAAATAAAAAGGAAAAATGGACTTTAAGGAAGTTGGATGGATGGATGGTTGGATGATAGATGATTGGTTGGATGGATGGATGAAATGTTGGATGGATGGATGAACAGATTGATAGATGATATTAGATGAAATTAAAAATCAATAATTAAATACTGTTTGGGTTTTTGATGGATCCCATTTTAATAATTTAATCAGAGATCTTTTATTGCATTGTTTTGATCATCATGAATCGATAGGTGAATTCCAACTATTGATTATCGGCTCTTTAGAAAATCTACCCAGAGAATCTGGGTCAGTTAGTGAGTCCATCAAAAACATGATCAATTTAATATTTAACTCAGAAACTGAAATAGGTTAAACTCACCGATATCGATGTTGTCTTTTCCCAGCGCCACCAGGGACAGGAAGAGGATGTCTCTGTACAAACTCCTGACAAACCAAAACAAAACCCATCATTCATAATGTTACAGCATCACTGGAGTCCAGCGGTTTGCCTGAGAGTGACCTTTGGCGTTTGACCCCCAGCATCCGGTCCAGCAGCTGCAGCAGCTGCGCCATGGGCCGGCCGACGTCGTTCCTCTGGATGCTGCGCACCACGCCCTGCAGCAGCTCGTCCGTCAGAGGCTTCTCCTCATCCGGGACCGGCCGGGACAGAGGGTAGCCCACGTCTACACACACACACACACACACACACACACACACACACACACAGATAGGGACAGAGACAGACAGATAGGAAAAAAAGAGATCAGGAGCTTGTTGCTGTAGTAACTAGTTACATTTACTCAATTACATTTGAGTAACGTTTTCGAAAAAAAAAAAAAAATTTTACTACGCTGTACATTTTACTTTTACTTCAGTAATTTTATTTTAAAATATTTCTACTCTTACTTGAGTAAAATTTCTGGATTTTCTACCCACTGAATGAAAAACAAAAATGTTTTGACCAAAAATTCACCAGACACAGACGCACACCTGCAGCTTTGTTAAAGTTTCATCAGTTTGTATTGATGATAGAAACCGATTTGGAATTTTTTTCCTTTGCCTGATTTTGTTATTTTTTTGTTACTTATATTAATTGTTATTTTCGTCCATAAAACACCAAAATTTCCACATAACTTTATATTTTGGTCCGACTTTTTCCCAAAAGCCCTTCAATACATTTGTATCGAGTAAATAGAAAATGTTGTTTTTCTCACATTATTATACTGACACAGCCCTCAGACTCAACCGTGCTTATCGGCGTCGTGTGTTTTGTTTTCTTATATAATGTTAGTATTTCTGCTGTATCCCTTCTAGCTAATTGACCCTTTTCACAGTTTCCTCGATTTCATACGTAGATGTCATAACGGCCGTTGTCTGACTCGAAGCAGTTTATCTTGATGTGCCTCAGGAAACCTGACTGAAAATTCACGGCGTCATGTCTTTTTTTTTTTTTTTTTACTTTTTATTCTGTTAGGGTTTGTTTTATTATTATTATTATTATTATTTTACATTGTCTCTTCCAGTGCATTCTCATCTTATGTAATCGGTAATTTTTCGTTGAGAAATTGACGCAACTCTGTCGTTCCGCTCCGATGAATAAAGCGCTATTAAGATGAAACTTAAGGATATTGTCGAATCGAGTGGTTATATTTCTAAACAGAACCGCATTAAGAACATTCGTCATCCCACACCGGACTCTGTTTAGACCGTTTCTCTTCTCCGTTATGATAAATCGCCGCCATCTTTAATTTCTGTATCGACGGTTCCGCTAATAAATATGACCAGCGGCGCCCTCTGCTGGATGGCGGCCAAACTACAACACTGAAAGTAGGTCAATGGGAAGTTATTACCGTAATTAAACGATTGGAACTAATTTTATCCTAATAAACCATTAATTAACAAAATAATTGCAAATTGATTGTGTGTAAATTGATTGATTCATACATGTTTTCGTGTGTGTGTTTGCTTGTGAAAGAGGTCTGCAACCTTTGCAAACCATTTTTACTCTCAGTTCAGCTAAATAAAACTTTAGAACCACAAACGTTACATGAGCTTTTGGAAAAAAGAAAACGTCTAATTTCTGACCATTATCTATCACGTGACTGTAATTTAACTTCAATTTGTCGGTTTCCAAAATATAGAAGGAAAAAAATATTCCACGTTTCTATTTATAAGAAAAAACAAGATAATGACAAAATTATTTCTTATACTTTTAAGTGTCATTCTGTTGTGTATTGTAATTATTCCATAAGAAGTAGAAAAACAGCTAAAACCTGCATTTGTTATATCAATTAGCCATGCATTTATTGTGATTTTAAACAATTTTTGGATTTATCACAACTATAAATGCATACTAATGTGTGACAGAATAGTTATTTATACTGTTTTCTCTACTGTATTACAGTATGAATAAATATGAAAATACAATTAAATATTTGTGAAACTTTGACTGCAGCAACTTGAAGTTTCCTAATAAATTCCCAAAACAAGCATATATTATGTCACTTCTGTTGCTATAAATAACACAAAATATTGTGTAATATCTATATTTAAAAGGGTTTGGTGGTTCTTTATCCAAAGTCGAGAGCCATTGTGGAAAGTGGAAAGAGTTACAAATGTCTGGACTACAACATAAAAACCCAATGAAAAGTGTTGGGAGTTTTTGACTGCAATTTGACAAAATTAGACAAAATTTAACCGTCAACATCCAATTTACTGCATTTTAAATGAGAAAAATGAATGAAACACCAGCCAACGTCCCATTAAAAACCCGCTAAGGACCAACAGTGACATCCATCGTTATGCTGCTGCAGAAAAACGACGAGACGAATGAAGCGGACAGTCACAGGAGATGCAAACAGAAGCAGGAAGCAGGGATACGGTTCACCATCAAAACACTGAAACTACGACAGGAAGAGGCCGAGTCTGCACAGAAAACACAGCAGCGCATGGAGCAAAGCACACGGAGCAGAGCGGAGGACGAGCAGGAGAACTCACTCTCTAACAACAGAGTGCAATTAAGCCCTGGAAGGAGAGAAGAGAGCAGGATTAACCGGCCGCCACTGCAGAGCTTCCTCTGTTAATCTCTACACTCCTGTTTAAATCGTCCAGATAAACTTCATTTGCCAAAGTTTCAGAAGGAATGTTCCAGAAATTGTTCTACCAACTGGGTCCAGGTTCTGTTTTATCCCCGAGTTCAGGATTAGAGTCACGTCAGGTTTATTTGTGAGGCACGTTTCAGCAACAAGGCGGTGCTTTACAAAACCATGAAACAAGAAATAAACATTACATTTTGTCAAATGCCATCATAAAAATAATCAAATATGTTGATCAATGTTCCAGTTATTATGAATCAATAGCAACTGCAACCAGGTGGGTTTTTAGTCGAAACTTACAGGAATCAGTGTTCCGTCTGTTTTTCAGTTTTCTGGAAGTTTGTTCCAGATTTGATGTGCATAGAAGCTAAATACTGCTTCTTCATGTCTGGTTCTGGTTCTGGATGCAGACCAGAACCAGAACCAGAAGACTTGAGGGGTCTGGAAGGTTGCTATGACAACAGCAGCAGATCTTTAATGTATTGTGGTGCTAAGCCGTTCAGTGATTTATAAACTAACAGTATTTTAAAGTCTATTCTCTGTGAAGACACTTTTACAGTAATCAATGCGACTAAAGATAAACTCATGGATGATAATAGAAGGCCGACTTTGTAACAGTCTTTATGTGGCTCTGAAGGCTCAGGTCAGAGTTCAGCCTGATCTCTAGTTTCCAGCTGTAATAACTGAAGCTGTGCGTTGACTCTGGATCGTTCCTCTCTAGGTCCAAAGATAATAACCTGAATTTTGTTTCTGTTCAGCTGGAGGAAGTTGTGGCACATTCATGCATTGTTCTAAGCATCTGCTCGGTGCCTGGATGTGGATCGTCTGCGTGGTTATAGGAGCTCCTTGTTTCTTGTTGTAACCTGAGCTAGTGGGAGAATGAAGGGGCCAGGTTTGAATCAGAGTTGGGTTGTAACTAGTTACATTTACGTTTAGAATGTTTTAGGAAAAAAATGTACTTTGAGTATTTTTGCCACGCTGTACATTTACTTTCACTTGAGTAATTTTATTTTGAAGTATTTCTATTCTTACTTTAGTAAAATTTCTGGATTCTCTACCCACTGAATGAAAACAAACATGTTTTAACCAAAAACTCACCAGACACAGAAACGCACACCTGCAGATTTAGTTTTTTATTGACAGAAACTGATTTGGAAATATTTGTTTTGATTTTGTTACTTGTATGAATTATTGTCATTTTCATCTTTAAAATACCAACATTTCCACTTAACTTTCTATTTTGGTCCATCTGATGATGTAATTTTTAAATATTAAATGATTGATACTCAGTTACTCAGTACTTGAGTTGACTTTTTACCAAATACTTTTTTACTTTTACTTGAGTAAAAATATGTTGAATTATTTCTTCTTCTCTTATTTGGGTATGATTTCTCTGCCCCCTCTTGTTACCCCACATCCAGGCAGAAGTCTCTTATTGGCCCAAAGAAGTCGCTGCAGGCGCCGTGACTCACTGTATGTGTTCCAGAGGATGTACAGAGGCTGGACCGGGTCCTGGTGCAGCTTCAGGTTGTCCCATAGGATCTGGATCAGAACATGTTTACTGTCCTCGGACATCCAGTGACGGGGGACCTGACGACGGACAAAAACACTCAGTTACTCTCTCGTCCGGGTCTCTGGGAGCCAGATGGAGGCGGGGAAACGATTCGGACCTGGGAGTCTCTGTTGCAGTGCTCGGAGGTGAGAATGAGACCCGGCAGGTTGCTGGGCAGGTCCAGCCGCCGGAAGTACCACAGCAGGTTCCAGTAGATGATGGGGTGGTGGTCCACCATGTCGGCCTCGGCGATCACCGGGTCGCCCTCGTTCTCCAGCAGACTCTCCAGCTCCTTCCACAGAACCAGCGGGCTCAGGTACGGCACCGTCACGGGCTCCGGGTTGTGGAGCTGCCAGTCCATGCTGAGCGGGTCCTGGTGACGGATTTACAGGGATTTATCGCAATAAGCAATAAGTCAATTAATCGAATGATAAATCAAAACAAACCCAATAATATCCTGAGACGGGTGGTAACTAGTTACATTTACCTGATTACATTTACTTGAGTAACTTTTTGGAAAAAAATAAGCTTTTAGGAGTTGAGTAATTTTATTATAAAGTATTTCTTCTCTTACTTTAGTAAAATTTCTGGATTTTCTACCCACTGAATGGAAAACAAACATGTTTTTACCCAAAATTCTCCAGACACAGACCTGCAGCTTTGTTAAAGTTTGATACGTTTTCTTATTGAAAGAAACTGATTCGGGAAAAAATTATTTTGCCTGATTCTCTTATTTTTTGTTATTTCTATGAATTATTGTCATTTTTGTCCTTAAAATACCAAAATTTCCACTTGACTTTATAATTTGGCCTCTATGATGATGTAATTTTTAAATGTTAAATGATTGATAATTTGATCAGTTATTCGGTACTTGAACAGACTTTTTTACCAAATGCGTTTTTACTTTTACTTGAGTAAAAATATGCTGAAGTTGTGCTACTATTACTAAAGTACAGTTCTGATTATTTTTGTTTCTCTCTTTCTACCAAAACCTGGATGATAAAAGTCTTCGGTTCGGTGCTTTAGTCTCAACTAGCCTTTGTTGAAGGTTAACCTCCATAATTAATTTTATTTGTTGTTTTTGTTCTGTTGTTTTGTTTATTTATTTTGGATATTTTAAATGTCTTCCAGTTCCAGTGTTAAATTTCTATTAGAATTTAAGGTTTACTGAGAATCTGTTCTTGCATTATTATGCCATTAATCAATCAATCAGTTTATTTGTACAGCAAAATTTCAGCAACAAGGCAGATCAAAGTGCAAATTCCTCATGTCTGACTTTGAAAATGAGGAAAAATGTTTTGTTATAAGTGAAGTAAGTAGAGAAAGAACTAGAACTTTTTCATCAATATTAAGGAATTATTAAGTTAAAAGTCACTTGTAAGTTGGTTTTGTGTTATTCTAAGTGTATTAAGATATTTGCATTAGAAACTAGACCAAAAATACATGATGATATTTTCTGTTTTTGCAGTGTACATTGATAAAGCTCTTTTCCTGCTCCCAGCATCCTCTGACCCGGTTCTCCTCACGTCTAAACCGTTTCAGTCTTGCCTTTCTGTCTCGCATCATTTCTGTTTCCTGTCGGCGTTGAGACGCACCGCGGCTTCGTTCAGATGACTCGGCAGGCTGCCGGACGTCGGCAGGTGGTGGCCGAGCTGGGATTCTTCCTCCATGGGGCCGAAGGCGCTGACGCTGCGGGTCATGGGTCCGCCAGAGGACAGCGCCCCCTGGCGGCGCTCTGTGGGGATGTTGATGCCTGGAGCTCTGCTGGTCCGAGTCCTGAGGAGACGCAACACATCCAGAAAAATTCAACACCGCAACAGCCAGCGTGAGTCCACTGGTTTAAAGGTGATCTCATATGGATCCTTGAACAGGTTAGGACAAGTCTGTGGCCTATTCAAAACATATTCATCACATTTTTCACTCAGAATCATTCTTAGATAATGGGATGTCAGTTTGCTCTGTTCTGCATATTTTGTCCCTCTAAACCCAAATAATCTGCTCAACATTTACACATGAACAAGGAAAATGGCTGCCAACAGATACGTAATTATATAATGTTACATCTTTGAAAAGCACTAGTGGTGCTTTATGCACAATCAACAAGAATGCAGCAAGTGTTTTCTGGATGGTAAATCAACAACAAAACTGTTGTCTTTTCCAGCAGCCATTGTAAGGTTAACAGTTGCTAGGTAACGGGTTATGATTGGCTGGCGTTGCTAGGTAACAACACAGTCCCCATGGACTGTGACTAAATAATCAGGAGGTTTTTGAAACAGATAATTTTCCAGACACCAGAAAACATCACCCAATGTTGTTTTAAGCATTGGGTTGTTTTTAGAAGCAGTTGGAACCCAAACGGAAGAATAAAAATGTGCAAAATGTGAATAGATTTAAATTAAAAATGCTTTGGTGTGTGAGGGATTTTTTTAGTTTTGTGTGGTTTTAAGCACCTTGTTTCTTTGTGCTTTTCTTGTTCTGTTTTGTAAAATCTGATGATGTTTTAAAGTCTGGTTTCAGGGGTAACTTTATATATATATATATATGACCTGAAGTTTGAAGATATTTAGTTTAAGCATAAATACGTGGATGAATCAGGGATGTAGCTCCCAGGAGTTTCCTTCGCGGCTGCTGTGGGTGAGGGAGGGAACACGGCTGCGGTGGGACACGGCGTGGACAACGTGGACGTCCCCGTGTCCAGACCCGTGGAGGCGGAGTACGATGAGGTCATGGCGTCGTCCATGGACGGGCTGCCCTTCAGGAAGAGCCTGAAACAGGACATACCGCATGGACTGGTCCTTTACATCTAAATGATCAGGATAAAACTGCATAACGGTGAATATTCTGGTAGATTTTATCATTAAATGTTGAAAATCTTCACTTAATACTTGATTTGGAAAAATCGTCAACAATTAAACCTTTAAAACAAATACAGCCCAACATTGTCCACTTCTTTCCCCTCTTTTCAACCTTCCTTCTTCTTATTTATGCTTCTTTACTTCACGTCCAGCCCACTTCCTTACTCCACCTCATCTTATTTCTTTACTTTCTTTCTTCCTTCTTCCCAACCTTCCTTTCTTTCACTTTTTCACTCCTGCCTTCCCCGCTTCAGTTTATGATCATAAATTCAAAGTAAACTTTTCTGTTCATTCTAAAATGGAAACTGTGGAGCTCTGAGTCTGGAAAACGATGTAATCTTGACAAAAAGAGGGGAAGGATCCCCGTTAGTAAGTGTGGTAACTCGCCTCCCGGGTCCTCTCATGTCCCGGATCTCCACGTTGAGGAACGGCAGGAAGGGGTTTCCGCAGAAGGGGCAGGTGGTGTTGAGGTTGGAGTCGTCGGCCGTCCATCCAGCCATGATCTCCTCGTCGTAAACCAGGCAGTCGCAGGTTTTACAGCGAGAGCAGCTGGAGATCAGCAGCTGCAGAGAGAAAAAAAGAAATAGTCTAGAAGTATTTTTACTGCGCTGTACTTTCTACCTTTACTTCAGTAATTTTATTATGAAGTGTTTCTAGTCTAACTTGAGTAATATTCCTGGATTTTCTACCCACTGAATGAAAAACAAACATGTTTTAACCAAAAATTCACCAGACAGACACAAAACCTGCAGTTTGTGTTAAAGTTTCAGAAGTTTTTTGTTGAAAGAAACTGACTTGAAAACATTTTCTTTTGTCAGATTGTTACTTATATGAATTATTGTCATTTTGGTCCTTAAAATACCAAACTTTCACTTAACTTTATTCATCGATCTGATGATGTAATCTTTAAATATTAAGTGGTTGATACTTTGATCAGTTACTCAGTACTTATATAGACTTTTCATCAAATACGTTTTTACTCTTAGATGAGTAATTTCTTTGATACTTTTTACTTTTACTTGAGTAAAAATATGTTGTATTTCTACTCTCACTGTAGTTCCTGGTACTCTGCCTCCTCTGGTCGTCGTGTGCTTTACCTCCATAGCGTAGTTGTTGAAGATGCTGGTGTTGCTGGTGCAGCGGGACGATCCGAGGTCGGACTTGTCCGGCAGAGAGAACCCGGGCAGAGACAGAGGACAACCTGGAGACACGGGACAACCTGTCAGGGTCTGGGTCCGTTGTCATTTCGGATCAGCATCCAGACGGAGGTAGAGGAAGTTCTCACCAGGAGGAAGAGACGTGGGTCTGCCCAGGCTGCGTCCTGCAGTGGGACTGTCCACGCGGCTGTGGACGGGACTCCTGCGGGGACAGGAGGGACCGTTCCTCTGAGGGGAGACGCCGAGCTGCTCCGTCTCCTCGTACTCCGCTTCGTCCTGGATGGAGCCGTCTGGATCTCCGACACTGAGGGAGGAAACGCTCAGACGGTCGCTGAAGCCGTCCTGGATGGAGAGAGACGGAGAGAGAGACGGAGAGATGGATCAAATGTGTCTGTCTCTTTCTCGCTCCGTTTTATAGACGTAGACTTTCTGATGCCTTCAGGTTCACAGAAGAAACCAGCATGGAGACCATCAGTCCCAGTCTGCTTTACTGGTTTTAAACTGTAATCGCTAAACATGAAGATGAAGGATGAATAAATAAATGGATGACCAGATGGATGAATGAACAGATGGATGAATGAATGAACATATGGTGATTTTAATGTGCAGTGACCTGATCCTTCCAGCCAGCAGGTGGCAGCAGATCGCCAGCAGCTTCAGCCAATCAGACACAAAGCTGAAATTCTTTAAAGGTTTGATGAAGGTCTGATTCTGATTAAGCTGATTTTATGTGATTCTGTACCTTTAATAATCCAAACTAAAGATGAGCATCGAGGTTCTGTACCTTGGTTGGCGTGTTGGACGTGGCGAAACGCGAGTACCAGCGGCTGGCCCGCTCCGCCACGCCCTTCCCAGCAGAAACCACGCTGGTCTTGAAGACGTCGAGCGTCGGGGTGAGCAGGGCGTCCAGGGCAAAGGCGGAGGAGGACGGCGAGGCCAGGCGCTCCCTGAAGGGGCTGAGGCTGGGGCTGGTGCTGGAGCTGCGGCCTGACGGCGACGACATCAGCCGCTGGCGGGACGCGGGCCGGGCCGGCGACGCCTGGTGGAAGGTGCGTGAGCGCGGCACCGCGCCGGTCCTGAGTGGAGCGGCGTGGGGCAAGCTGGACCTCCGGAAAGCGGCGGCGGCTTGGGGGTGGAGCAGCAGCGGGCTGGCCGGGCCCTGCAGCTCAGAGCTGGACGTGCGGCTGCTCAGAGGCGTGTCCAGGTGGCTCATGTACAGCTCGATCTCCCGGGCCAGATTACGCCGGACGCACGGCGCTGTGGCGTCGTCGCCATCTGGGTACGCGGTGCTCTGCGACTCGGCGGCCATCAGGGAGAGCGGGTCGAAGCCCGTTTCGATGCCGGTACGCGTCACGGCTCCTCTGGGCGCCGCCGAGCTCATGCCGCCGTAGCTGGCGCTGCGCTCAACGGGCTTTTTAAGACGCCTGACCCCCAGAGACGGCTTCTCCAAGTCCAGATCCTCAAAATCAAAAATGGCTTCTGTGTTACTCTTATCTTCATCACTGTAGCTTTGTTCCTCCTCCTCATCCTCCTCTTTGTGATTAAAGCCTTCTAAGTGACGCTTCTGGCTGTAGTTGGCACCGGACAGGATCTTGGCGTCGGCGCCCAGCAGTCCGGCGATCTTAACAGGGTCAGTCTCCGCCTGACTCACGCGGCGGTTCCACGTCGCCTGCCAGTTCAGAGCGGCGCCGCTGCCAGAGCTGCCCACCACCTCCTCCAGGGCACTGCGGTGTCGCCGCAGCAGGCTGTTGGTGTGAACCTCGCCGATCTCATCCAGAGACGTGGTGAAGAGGAGTCCAGCGATGTGGCCTGGCAGACAGCAGGAGGAGAAGAGCTGCTGAAGCTAACAGAGTTACGATGTTACACCGAAGTATGGATGTGACTAAATATAAAAAAAAATTCAATTCAATTCATGGTGGACCAAAGTTTGTTACATTTTCAGCTGCTGCATTTCCTTTTACCTTCACTGTGTGAAACGGTTTTACACAGTGCCCCTTTTCGGTGCAGCGCCCCCTCCTCGCCTGTGGAGGCGATGCACCAACAAACCACTGCAGGAAATTGCACAAAAATCTCAGAAGAAACTGAGGGCAACTTCCTTCTTCAAGATATTTAAACAAAAATGGAGAGGCATCAGATCTTAGAGGTTGTAGGATTTCTTGTTTCCTCTGTAGCGCTACTCCCTCACATTTGTCTTGGTTGTATTTAACCAGAATTCTCTGCTCTGTAGTCCACTTCCTGTTTTGGAGCAGTCTCCAGTCCGCTTGGCATTCACATATGCATTCAAACCGCACCAGAGATCACTTCAACCAAACCAAGACGGCGGTTTGGCTACTGAACTCTGGTCCGGCTGGGGAGTCGGGTTCGCTCCACAAACGAACCGGACTTTCTAGACAAACAAACTGCAGTTTGATAAAGTGGACTAGACGGGTGAGAATGCTCTCATGCACACCAAAAAAAGC
The DNA here is from genome assembly GCA_903067095.1 of Girardinus metallicus. Lineage (NCBI taxonomy): Eukaryota > Metazoa > Chordata > Actinopteri > Cyprinodontiformes > Poeciliidae > Girardinus > Girardinus metallicus. Next base: position 9,054 of record CAEGAE010028548.1, on the reverse strand, counting down.
ACTTATAAACTTCTGGTCCGCCAACAAATTTAGATTTTAGTTCTGTTGAAGAAGGAGAACAGGTTTTTCAATTAGTTTGTTTGGTTTGACACAGTGCAGTGTGAAAGAGAACCGCAGCAGCTGAAAATCTAACAAATGTTGAAACTTCCCAAATCGAATCGAGTCTATCGGATTATACCGGAAAACTCCTTAAAAACTGACTGAAAATGTCCCAAAATCTATTTTAAAAGTAGAAAAAAATTGGCCTCTATTTTGTAACTGTTCAATGTACTGGAATGCAAAAAACATCACAATAAGGAAGAAACGACAAAAATCAAAGAGTGATGTACCTGATTGAAATAACGTCCGTTAGAGGTGTGCAGAAACAAAATGTCTGCACACATCAGTGATCTCAGTTTTATATCCTCAATTCAACAGATTGTGCTTTCTTTCTCTTCTAAGTGTCGCAATGGAAAATTTAAATAAACCACCTGCGCTGGTGGAGCTCCTGGGTTTCCGGGCAGAATCCCCGTACGGATAGCTGCTCCGAACGATTCCCCGAGGCTTGAAGGAAGAGCCGGTCTCCAGGTCCAGCTGAGGCAGGCAGTCCTTGCTGCCCTTCGCGCTTTCAGTCTCCGACACTGGAGACGGGAAAACCAGAGTTGGATCGGATGATTAAAAAAAAAACAAAAAGACACTAAAGATCTCCGGAGGAAAGGAAGAATCATGTTTTAGTTTAAGAGACTCGCATCAGATGAACTACTGACAGGAGCTGCAGTCGCTCTCCTTCTTCTCGTCTTTGTCGGGGGGAGCGGCGTCGCCTCTCCGAACTTCCTCCTTCGACAGAGAGTTATAACCCAAATCCGACTGATCCCCTGGAAAACCGAAGGGAAAAACAACTGAAAGCTCAAATTTCTCAAAAAATAGGAATTTAGAAAAATAGAAAAGATCTGGACCAACTAGGGCTTTACTCTGTACCAAAAGCCAAATCTAAAAATATTAAGAACAACGAAAAAACTACATTTCTTCCTCAATTTCCTCTCTGGGGAAAAACGTAAGAAAAACAAATAATCAGCCACAGCAGGGATCTGCAACTTTCACAGTAGCTCTTAATAATTTGGCTTAAAAAAAGCAGAATTTAGCTTTTTTTATTTGTTTTTTCATTGAATTGTAATTAATTTTTCTCTTGATTATTCTGACGATTAATCAGATAAAAAACTGGAACATTTTGTTGATTTTTCCTTTAATCCCTTAAGCTTATTTTAAACAGGATTAGAAATACATTATAAATAATTTGATTTGTTTTTTAAATAATAAAATAAACATTTAATTGCCTAAAATGTAAATGCTGGATTATTTGAAGCTAAAGGAGATAAAAAACGTACATGTGCAACAGTTCAGCTCTTTCTGCTCGACTTGACATCAACACAGTGTAGAGAAAAGTATTAATTTTTAAATCCACTGATTAATAATTGATAGTAAAAAGTGTTTAGTATGAGAAATTTCACAAGGTTCGAAGCTAATATTGAGTTCTAACTAAAACATATTTACAGACAAAAGGTTTTCATCTTAAAAACAATATATGTGTTTTTTGCATAATTTTTTTGCATAATTCCTGCTCTGAATACGTTTTTCTTTTTACAAAACATTTTTTAGAGTTTGTATTCTCCAATTAACGATTAATCAATTGCTAAATTAGTTGACAATTACTTTAATAATCCGATTAATCACAATTAATCCAATTAATCGTTCCAGCATCGGTTATTTTATTTCCTCATTATATTGGAAGCAACATGATTTTTTATTTAGATCATTTCCCACCAAAGAAGAAAATGTATCAGTCCTCTTGTTGTAAATGTTTTATATTTTCCTTACTTTTAAAGCCTAAAAACAGAAATAAAATGGTGGTAATTTTAAAATTACCAAATTTCCTGTAGTAGACGTCCATTAAAAAGGTTTAGTCTTCGCACAGAAGCTTTTGTCACATTTGCGGCTCTAAAAGGGGAAAAACGTCTCTTAGGTTTGTAAAGGTCGCCGATCCCTGGGCTGCAGCGAGGTGGATAAAAACATGAACTGCAGATCGCTGATGTTTCTGCGAGAAAATCATGTTTTTATTCGGCTGCTGATGAATTTGACAGCAAAACCCTCTGCGGTTCCCAAGGCAACCGTCGGTTTGGGCCTTTCACATTGTCAAATCTAAATTGAGGAGTCGCAGCATCTATGTGATGCAAGCAGAGCTGGGCGACTTGGATTGACAATAAAATATCTTTTTTCATAGCCTATCTGATTTTAATTGATTTATTTATTTATTTATTTATTTATTTTTACCTCACTTTCTTTTCTAATCCAGAAATGACACTAAATTTTTTTCAAAAAGTGTCTTTTACTTCAATCTTCCCGTCTGTGATTAAGTATTAGGGCCAGCCTATGACAGGTTTTCTTTACTTATGAGAATATGGTCATAATTTTACCAGAAAACACAACTGAAAATTATGAGAAAAATTGTTTTGAAGAAAAAAAGTTTAATAATCCAGATTAGAAGTGATCAGCTCAGTTTGTGTGCTTCTTTCTTCGACTCTAAAGCCCTGATAATAATATGATGCTGATCTATTAAAAGATTCAGTATTTAATATTAAGTATTAACTCAAGAATTATATAGTCTACGTATAAGTTAGTATAAATAAAACTGAAATATATTTTTTGGGTATATTTTGTGTCTGAGTTCTCATAAAATTATTACTTTATTCTAATTTTGTGACTTAATTCTCTTAATTAAAGAAAAATCTTAGCTGAACCTCATATTTTGTTGTAGAGTTGACTTGAATTCAAAGTCCAAATAAGTAAAAACAAGATGGCCGTGACTCTGAAACCCACGGAGAGCATTGGTGAAAAAAATATCAATTTTCCAAAAATTAAATATTCAAAGAACAAAAATTAGATTAATCAACAAAATCTATCTATCAGTTAGCCTTAACTACAAATTTAGAAAGCATCTTTTCTGCTCTGAAGTAATAGGTGAGCTGCACATCCATCACGTTTAGCCGTTACCTCTCCATCTTCGAGCCAGGCTGCCGCAGAGACGCGTCTCCATTATTAAGATGATAATCAAACAGAATATGCCTCTGGGCAATTACACGCCATAATTAACAAAGACAAAAACACTGACAGGGCTGAGAGTGAAGAGCGGGAGAGGAGCAGACGGATGTGTTGGATAGAGGAATGACAGATCACACGACAAGCTGCGTTTCCTTTACAAATGTGAGCAAAACTTTGTCTATATTCCACTAATGTGAAAAAACACAATCTCACAATTGTGATGTTTCCATTAAATAATACATGTAACTAAAACCACATGCGATAAATTGTTAAAAAACATGCAGCGCCATTATGCTCCTACTGCTTCCTGTCGTCGTCTTTGACGTTTCTGCCAGTAGCAACTTCCGGCTGCTGATCATGCGACTTGTGTGATATAAAAAAAAAAGGGTTTCCATCACAGTTTTCCAAAATATGCTAATCTTAAAAAACCACCTCCTCCTAACTTCAAAACTTTTTATTGAAAAGCATGAGATTTTTCAAAATTGCCGTGCTTCCATTAAACAAATGTATTTTTGTAATTTAATGCAACTGAAATTAAAAACAGATTTCTTGATAAAACGTTTTGGTGCTAGGATGAGGTGGGATTTTTGGCGTAACAAAATTTGTTTATTTCAGAAAACTACAAGGGAAACACTTTTTTCACATCACGAGTCAGGTGATCAACAACCGGATGTTGCTACTGGCGGAAACGACAAAGAAGACGACAGGAAGTGTTAAGAGAATCGCATCACACAGTTCATAAGAAGCTTTGTGTCACTTTAAGGAGTTGAAAAATTTGTTTTGTCGAAATTGACGTGTTGCCATTCATTTCAATTTGTGCAATTTTATGGTTAATGGAAGCACAGCGAACAGCAATTCTATGGTTTCCATTAACTGTAGGATTGCCCAACTGAAAATAAATTTGCTTAATGCAAACACACCAACTTTGTTTTTCAATATAACGTTTTTGTACCAGGATGATTTTTTTTTTGTCATTGTCAAAATTTGTGTATATCGCAAAACTGCAATGGAAAAACTTTTTTCACATCACACAGTTCATGTGGTCAACAACAGGATGTTGCTACTGGCAGAAACGCCGAGAAGACGACAAAGACAGGAAGTGGTTCAGCATATTTTTAAATAATTTATCGAGGGAACAATCTTATTCGTGTGTGATTTTAATTGCAATCCTTCTTTAATAAAAACAAAGTTGCAAAGTTGTGGTTTTTTTAGATTAGCGAAATATTATAAAGATTATTAAGACTTGCTCACAACTGTGATGGAAACGCAGCTAGTGACTTGGAAAAGAAGTGAGAAAACCCCCGATAGATGCAGAGGAGGACAAAGGAGGCGGGCTGGTTGAGAGGTTTACCTGGGTGGAGAGTGGCTTCTCTGAGCTCAGCGCCCACCCAGGGAGAGCGGGCCGCCACGGGCCTGGCCCCCGCGCTGTCGCCCCTGCCGCCCACTGCATGCAACGGCAGCACAGGCAGGGCCAGAGTGAAGGGTTACGCACAGAGCATAGCAGAAACCACAGCCGAGGAGGAGGGACAGACAAAACGAGCGCCAGAGGGAGGGATGGAGGGAAACGAAGAGGAAAACGAGTGGAGCGGAGTACAAAGGAAGGGAGGATTAACAAAAACCTCAATGAGAGAAGAGGAAAAGGAAAAAAAAAAAGATGTGAAACACGAGGACTGCCGGCGGCAGCGAGCGTCTGAGGTGTACCTGTGCTAGATCTATCGTCAGCGGGTTCTACTGGGCTCTGCTCGGCCGGGTTCGGGTCGGCAGTGCTGTCCAGACTGCCGTGACTCACAGCGTCCAGGTCACTGCCATCTGCCCAGAAACAACAAGCTGGTGAACAAAGATGGCGCCGCCACCGATCCACGCGCCGGTTGTTTAAAAAAAACGCCTTCCTGGAGTTCATCACGTTTACCCAAAGGACAAATCAGAGTCGATTGCAGAACTCTGAACCGGTTTAAACCAGTTGGGGATGAAAACATCACCAAGAATTTAAGGGAGGGATGGATGGATGCATGGATGATGGAAGGATGGATGAACAGATGGTTGGATGTATTTTAAACTATGCAGCTTTAATTATTTTCTATTTTCCATAATTTTTACTAATGGATTCAGGTCGTATTTATAGAAGATGTAAAGCAGATCAATAAGATAAAAAAAAACATCTGATCTGATTTTAGACTCCATCTCTGGTTGGGTGAAGCGGTTGGGTGAAGAGGTTGGATGAAGCGGTTGGGTGAAGCGGTTGGGTGAAGCGGTTGGGTGTCTCTTTCAGTCAAGCCTCCAGAAACAAGAGCCGGCAGGAACGAAGGCATGAAGCTCCAACGCTTTTATGAAAATGTTTATAAATAAACTTTTGACCTGCAGCTCAGAATAACGAGGCGAAATCTCAGTTTGGTGTTTAACTGGCGCAACTGGCTGTTTCCGAGTGGACCAGAACCGGACTCGGGTCAGGAACCCACAGCACGGCTGGTAACAGGGAGGATCTTAAAAAAGCAGGGATTAGCAGGCTGGGATCATCATGCAGAGGAAGAACGGCCACAACAGAGACGCTTCGGTTCACATCCACAGATTATTTAACACTACAGCAGGCTTCTATTACATGTTGTTTAATTTATTTAACTTTTGTTATAAAGAATGTATATTTTTCAAATATAAAAAAATAATCAAAATTTCTTTATAGTTTATTTTGTCATGTTTAATTAAGTCAAATAGATAAAAATAAAAAATTTTCACAAATTCCAAAAAATATTTTAGATTATTTTAACATGAATTTCTTATTTAATCAATTCAGTATATGAATTTGATATTTTTCAAATATAAAAAAGAAAAAATATTGAAGTTTTTTTTAAATAAAATATGTTGGTTTATTTAACAAACATTTAAGTAACTCTGAACAGCATTTCTCAGATTTTAAAGCATTTAATGTCTGGGAAAAAAAAGAAATCTGAGACAAAATTTTGATAAACTTTTTTTCCATATTTCTGGGAAATTTTAATCAAGCTAATAAGAGCCTAGAAAGTTATATTGTTATAGAGTGTAATGCGCAATTTAAGATGTAATTTATTTGTATTTAATTTTTGTTCCTTTTTCTTTAGCTTTTTTAATTAATTTAAGTAAATTTTAAAAATTTACTTATTTTAAAAACCTACTGTTATGCTTAACTAATGATGAATATGCATTTTTCTTTTATTTAATTGAGCTGCACTCAACTGAGCCTGAACACACGGAGTTGGAGCGCCCCCTGCTGGAGAACGAACTGCCATTACAAACTGTTACCGCCATTTTTCGACACTTTCTTTCAATATTTATAAATGATCGTTCAGAAGGCATAATTTATTCTTCTTAATTTATTCTGCTTGTTGACTCCAGCGATGGTTTGAGGATTACATCACAGGTCAGAAATCCAAACCATAATTTACACTTTTAAAGTGTGGCTATGTGGAGTACTAATGAGCAGTCATTATCTAAACCGCAACAGCAATCAGTGCGATTTCAGTTTGGAAAATCAGGAAGAAATTTTACCAGAGAAATCAAGCTAAAAGATAATCAAAGTGGCGGAGCGTTAATTTAAAAAGCGAAAATTCTAGATTTTTACAGTGCGATCTGAGCTGCTGAATATGTTTGGATTTTAATAAGGATCAAACGGAAAATATTTCAGACAACTCAAATATTTAACTTGCTGTTCATTTGAAATGAAATGTCTGGCCGGCGTTTTCCTGTGGATATGAGACGTTTCCGGTTGCCGTTGGTGACGTTTATTTGTTCGTTAGTGATTACCTGACAGCGGGCTCTGGGTGAGCGGTCCGTGTCGGCGCAGAGCTCGTTTGAACTGAGCCACGCCCAGAATGACGTTCCTCAGCTTCATCCACAGGAAGTATCCTCCTCTGGTGCTGGAGGGCCACGTGCTCTCCAGCACCGCCTACACACAAAACACAGGACCAGGAAAGTTTGGTGGAGGGAAAAAATACTGGATATCTTTTAATGAATATATCCATGTTCAATCTTTTTGTTGTTTCCAAAGAAAAAACGGTTTAAAATTTTGATTTTTGAGAATTTTTCCATTAAATGTCACCACAACATTCTGAGGGATTTAAATTGGGCCTAATTCATTATTGATCCAAGTATGGCTGAAATGATTAGCCAGATTAATTGTGATGAATTGATTATTGAAATAATCATCAACTAATTTAATAATCGATAAAACATTAACTGGAGTACAGATTCAAAAAAAGGTAACTTGCTGGAAGAATAATATTCTCAGAGCAGTAATTAAACCAAAACTATTAAAAAAAATTACATTTTGCATTTAAAGTTAATTTAAGAAAAAAAACAACCTTTGTTTGTAAATATGTTCCACCCAAAACGTGGTTAGTGGAAATTTTAGCTTCACCTGGTTCAAATTCAGTAAAATAAATAAATTCTATTTTATTCAATTAAATTCTATTTTACCTTTAAAATCCAGTCATCTATTGACTAATTCCAAAAATAATCAGATTATTTTTGGGCAGCAGAAAGAGCCGAGTTTTAGAAGCATTTTTTTAAGCTGCGGATTCATCCTTTGCTACAAATGATCAAGAGTTCACTACAGGAAGGCTGTGGTTGAATTTTAAGAAACAAAACATTTATTTTCCAATTTAAAAAAAATTGTTAGCTTATTTTCATCTTTTACTGCATTTCTAATATTCTGTGAAAATATAAATGAAAAATCTGCAAAACGTTCCAAGATTTTTATCTGATTAACCAATAGAATAAATGATTATTAAAGTAATCGTTATTTGTAGCTCTACTGCCGTAATTTACAGTAACGAAGGAAAAATTGACCAACTGAAAAAAAACTTTCAATTTCCAGTTAAAATGAATAAAAATATAATTGAAACTAAACTGGCTGTTCTTAAATGAAAAATGTGGACTAATTCAAACATTCAACATTTAATTTTTAAATTAAATCTAAATGTTTTTCATATAAAAATCTGCGTCACATTGTAATTGTATCTCTTGTCTCTTGATGGGTTGCTGCAGACGTTTGGACCGAACCGGGTTTGTCTGCAGAGTGTGATGATGTTCTGGTGCTAAGATGTCACTAATTATCGCATCGCAGCTATTTATTCTGTTAGCGCTAGCCTCATAATCAGGGGTCAAACGCGTCACTAATCAACACATCCACACCTCGGAGGGGGCAGGAAGAGATGTAAGGAGACATTTCTGCAAAGAAAATTAAGATATTAAGATGTTTGTTGTATAAAAAAATCTACATATTGTTCATTATTATGCAGCAGTTTATGCTAAATATGGCCGATCCAACATATTTCCTGCTGTGGCCTCGTCTTCATGACGGATCGCAGAGGCGCGATTCATCCGGACATGAATGAATGATGACACAAGGCTGATCAACCTTGGAGGGAAACTGTGGTGCATTCTGGGTAACAAGAGTGGAAGGATTAAATAATCTGAACATGATTAATAATGAATAAATGATCAACATCAAGGCTGAAATCATCCCACTTCTGACTCCCGAGCTCAATGAGTTACATCAGTTACTCCTTTAATTTCCACGTCTTATGAAGCAACATTTATTCCTGTCGAACGTTCAGACACTCAGGTTTTCCCACGCATTTCCACACATTTTCAGTAAGGCTGAAACGATTAATTGGATTAATCGATTATTGAAATAATCACTAACTTTAGTATACAGACAACAAAAAGGCCATTTGAAGAAAGAAAAACAAACTCAGAGCAGCAATTAAACCCAAACTGTAGAAAAATGATGGATAAGATTAGGGCTGTTGTAAACGAATATTTTAGTAATCGAGTAATCTATCGATTATTCTTAAAATTAATCGAGTATTCGCATAAAAAATTTGATAAAATATTGGTAAATCTGGCATAACAGCAGTGTTACTATCGGATATCAATATCAGTCCAATTTTTCATATTTGAGCTTCTCTAACAGTTACTTTTCTGTAGTTTAGAAAATTAACCTGT
>CAEGAE010028528.1:0-41266 GCA_903067095.1 Girardinus metallicus | reverse complement strand
GGCGCCCAGCCTGAAACATGGCGCCCAACATGGCGCCCAGCCTGAAACATGGCGCCCAGCCTGAAACATGGCGCCCAACACGGCGCCCAGCCTGAAACATGGCGCCCAACATGGCGCCCAGCCTGAAACATGGCGCCCAGCCTGAAACATGGCGCCCAACATGGCGCCCAGCCTGAAACATGGCGCCCAACATGGCGCCCAGCCTGAGACATGGCGCCCAACATGGCGCCCAGCCTGAAACATGGCGCCCAGCCTGAGACATGGCGCCCAACATGGCGCCCAACACGGCACCCAGCCTGAAACATGGCGCCCAACATGGCGCCCAGCCTGAAACATGGCGCCCAGCCTGAAACATGGCGCCCAACATGGCGCCCAGCCTGAAACACGGCGCCCAACATGGCGCCCAGCCTGAGCCTTAATGCTCTCATTTGGCCCAACAGACCAACTGAGAGCATTAATATAAATTACATTTCTACCGGTGGAGGACCAGGATGCATTTGAACGCAGATGAAAACGAGGAAAGGAGACGACACCATCCTGACTGATCCCACGTTCAGAACCGCCACCTTCCTGTCTGCAGACAGGTGGCGCTGTCTCCGCGGCGTTTGGTTCCGGTGGTGTGGGACAGGCGTCATGCAAACCGTTTGGGTTTCAGAGGAAGCGTTCGGAGCCGTTAGCTCTGCACCGCTAACTGACCCGCAGCAGCAACACCCAAACCACAGAACAGATCTGAAATCAGTCCAGATAATGAACTCGTTAGGAGCCCAGCTCTGATTATAAGCAGGTTAACCCGGGAAGGTGAATAAAAATGTGTAAAAGGGTTTCGGCTCTCTTCCCTGCAGCAGATGCTGTGAGCTCGTTAGGAACTAAAGTACTGGAAATCCGACGGGCTCAATCAAAGTAACTGCACATAAACTGGACCAAACGGCAGCAAACAAGCTGCACAGACCACAGGTCTTCAGCGCCAAAGGAGCTGCAGCACCATCGTGCATTTCCTGATTCTTTAGAAACTTTTGGTAAAGTTTTTTAAGTTCAAAGTTAAATCTTTAAGTACATATTAAAAAATATCCTACATGGTAAAATGATGCATGACACACAGAGCTGTGATCATATTGCTTTGCTTAATTGAATTAACTGAATTTCCACACTTTGGGACAACAAAGGATCCATCCATCTAGAATTAAAGGAGTTAGGTGTTATACCAAGCTACACCACAGGATGGCGCTCTTCCCCGCGAGCCGGTTGCTTTGCTAGTCCTGCCGATTCATGAAGCTGTAAAGTTTTATTTTTATTTTACTCCAGATTGCTAACTACATGGATATGGTTCCCACAAAGTTTTTCTCTTATAACATTTGTTGTTTCATCAACCACTCTTATGTAGACGATGTTCTGGGAGTGAAATAACTGGTGCTAGCATGCTAGTTGACCCGCTAGCTTAGCAGCTAACTGCTAGTGTATTTTGGCTTGTTTCTGCCATATGGGTACTCATCCACACAAAGCCAGGTCAGAGTCTACAGAGACATAAAACGCATTTCAGATGGAAATTAACAGACTATACGAGCTAATATCTGTATATGTTGTGTTAAAAGTTCTGCATTCTGTGAACAACAACACTTAGTTCCTGGCAGTGGCATTAATAAGCCATCAGTTTATTAATACACTCTGGCTCTGGTAGACCCGGGCTGAAGAACGTTGAAGATTCCTGTTATAAACGCTAATATGCACTAAAACATCCGACATGACGGCTGACCAGCTGTGAGCTTCAACTACTGTACTTAGTTTTCCATCCCTTTCACAGCGATATGTCAGCCTACTACAGGTAAAGCCAAATTATTTAAGTAGCACTTTTCGTACACAAGGCAGACAACGGAGTTATTGAAAAGGAAATCTATAAATACCTTCACAAAACATCAAACAATCTGAACGGACCCTTTAAATCTAACAATAAACTTGTAAATAACTGCAATAATAAACCTATTAAAGAAGCAGGACTGATTTCTACTCTCTGCTTCCATCATGTGACTGAAATCAGCTGACAAAGACAGAAGGTTGTACTGGAACCATGTGGGCTCTAGCTATGCTATGCTGTCTGACAGTAAACCTCCTCTGAAGGAGCCGTACCTTTAAGGCGATGCTGCCGGCAGCTGGTTGCTCCTCTGGGTTCCTCCCCTGCTCCCGTTTTTCACTCTTCGGAGGCAACTCCTCCTGGTCCCGGACTTTAGGCAGCTTGCTGATCTTGCCGGGCCGATCTAAAGGGCTCAGGCCGAGGATTTGCGCGACCTTCTCGATCTCGCTGCGCTTCCTCTCGGCAGCCTCGTGCTCCTTGCGGAGGTTGGAGATCTTGGCCATGACCTCGTCCTGCAGGCGGTTTATCTCCTGCAGCAGGGGGTCCTTATGGCCGTCCTTCTCGCGGCGCTTCTTCCTTAGCAGCTCGCCTGAAAACAGGACCGTACAGATCGTTGTCAGAACTGTAATTCTCACCGTCACCAGTGGTATAGAGTGTTGCAGCTCTATATGTCCGCTGGACCCAGCTCATTGGACTTCAGGACCCGGATCAGACCAGTGCAGAACCTCAGGAACTCACCCTGCTGCTTCCTGAGTCGCTCCAGCTCCTTTATCAGATACTCTTTCTTCGTCATTCTGACCTCCCGCTCCTGCCTCAGCTTCTCCCGCTCCTCCAGAACCTGAAAACAGAACCGCAGGACTGGGTGGTCAGGAACACCACAAAGCTGCACAGGAGTCCTGCCAGCACAGGTAAAGACAGGAAGTGATGCGTGCAGGTGAGTCACCTTTAATTTCTCGCTCTCGTTGTTCTGCTCGTCAGAAACGCTGTGGTCCTGACTCCGCCTCCGCTGCTCTTCTTGACCAACACTCCTCGCAAAACCTGAGGACCAAACACACAGCTAATGGACGGGAACACAGCACCAGCCTCTCTGACTGGTTCTGGTCACTTCCTGAACCAGTCTAACTGAATCACCTGCAGGTCTGAGTGACCAATCACAGCAGATCTCAGTCTGGGTTCCTCACCTAAGGCCCCCGTCTCTGGGGTGGGTTTTTTGTAAGCCTTTTTGTAGGTGGGAGGCGGCGTGAGGTTCTCTGTGGCAGGCTGAGGGGGCAGGGTCATGTTAGGCGGTGGGTACATGGGGGGCCACTGCTGATGGATGTAGGGCAGGTAGTTTCCATACTGGCTATATGCTGAAGGAGGGTAGTTTGGGGGCATCATGCCAGGGAGCTGTGGGGGAGGGTAAGTAGGGATGGGCATGCCTGTGTGAGTCGGGATGGGGGCGGGGTCAGAGGTCTGACTCTGAGGCAGCATTGTGGTACTCCACTCGTTCCTTGTCTCCTTGACCTCCCAATCTTTGGAAGTTTTAGTAGCTGTGGTCTTCTTGGACTCATGGTCCTCGCTGCTCCAGCTGGCCCCCCGTTTAGTGCCCCGCCCATGACTGCGACTGCGACTTCTGCTGCTGCTTGAACTGCCGCTCTGGCTCCGCCTCCTCCGGCCTCGGCTGTGGCGGCTGCCGTTGGAGCTGCCGGAAGAGTATCGTTGTTGCCGCGTGGGTGTCTTTGGTGGCTGCTTGTTGCCATGAAGGCGCTCCTTGGTCCTGGCAGCCATCTTGCTGATCTCGCCAACGCCCAGGTCAAGCCCAATGGTTTTCAGGAGGTCCTGGATCTTCTCGTACTCCTCCAACGCCTGCCGCTCACTCTCCTCCAATGGCTCTGTTCCCGGAGGATAGGCCATGACATTCTGATCGGGGCTGATGCTGGGCTGACTCATGTGCCTGTTTGGCTCACTCACAGACGGAGTGACCTGAAGATGAGATGAAATGGTCGGAGGGCAGCTGTACACCTGACCGGCCGTGGCTCTTTGCGAGGGTAGATCAGAGTACAGCGAGTCTTCCGTCACATCTCCGTACAGATCCAGGCTGTGATGTCGGTCTGGCTCTGATGCCGCTGACATTTTGGGCTCCTCCAATTCTCCATACAGAAACTTTTCTTCATCATCAATATCGTCCAGGACTCTCTGTGAAACTCCACCCACTGGCTCTGCCACGCCCAACAGGTTCAGGATTTCTTTGATCTCATTGTTGAGGTTGGCCCGTTGAGACATCTGCGGGTCGGACCGCAGTTCTGAGAGAACAGCTGCCACAGCGCGCGGATCGTTCAGCTTAACAGCCTGCATCAGCTGGTCGGCCACACGAGCCATGGTGCGGTCCAGGTCCCTGGGCGAGTCGGAGCGCTATGGAACAGAAGCACAATGTGATGTAATGCCACCTCATCAAACCCAAAACCAGTCCTTCCTTATTGTTGTATCATAACATTCTAATATAAGTTAAAGCTTAGTAGCCGATCAACTTGGCTTTTTTTCAGGATAGAACCACAAGTTAGCAGTTCAACCTTTACCAGCCTGAACATACCCGAAAACATGGCGAGTCTTCGTAACTGTTGTGCTTCTTCAGGATGGATTTGGTAGGTTGACCCAGTAGCTCCTCTACCTCCCTCCTGCGTCGGGCCAGCTCCAGCTCTTTGAACTGCTTCCTGGACGGATCATTCTCGTCTCTGATGGAACTCGAGCTGCTGGAGCTCGAACTGCTGAGACTACGACTCCTTCCTCTGCTCTTTACCCGAGATCTGGACCTGGATCTAGACTTGCTGCGGGCTCGACTCTTGCTCCGCCCACGACTCTTGGCCCGGTTTTTGCTGCGTCCCCGGCTCCTGTCTGGACTTCGACTCTCTCCACGGTGACGACTCTTGCTGCGTCCACGGCTCCTGTCTGGACTTCGACTCTCTCCACGGTGACGACTCTTGCTGCGTCCACGGCTCCGGCGAGGACTTCGGCCCCTGCTACCACTCCGCTCGTATTCAGGTCGGGGAAGGTAATCTCTGGAGGAAAACATAAGTAGAGCCGACTGAGCACATCCGGATCAACAAGGGACCTTCTTGGTTCTTGCTGGGTAAAGAAGTCTCAAAATCTGTTCTGTGATCAAGTGTCCTACTTCCTGGTGTCTGAAGTGCTCTGTGGGGAACACATATTCAATTATTTTGACAAACTGGACTGAATAAAATTAATTATATGAAATAAGAATCTCCAAGAACCATATTAATGGAGAACAGCTGATAAATGAGATGTGAACAAAATTCTACATGCAATTGTACCACCAAAGAAATCATCCATCCATTTTCTTCTGCTAATCTGGAGTCAGGCCACAGGGTCAGTGGCTTATGAGGGAGGCCAAGACTTCCCTCTTCCCAGCCCCTGGTCCAGCTTCTCCATGGGAACCCCTAGGCATTCCCAGGCCAGCTGAGGAACATCGTCCCTTCTGTGTGTCCTGGGTCTTTCTCTGGGTCTCCTCTTTGTGGGACCTGATCACCTCACCAGGGAGACATCCATCCTAACCAGATCCCAAGCCACCTCAATTGGCCCCTTTAATGTGGAGAAGCAGCAGATGCTCCTGGATGACCGAGCTTCTATCCCTAAGGTAAAGCCCAAACAGAAAAACTTATGTCGGCCGCTTGTACCTGTGATCTCGTTCTTTTGACCTCTACCCAAAGCTCTTGACCATAGATGATGATAGGAACGTAGATCAACTGGTAAATTGAGACCTTTGCTTTTTGACTCAGTTCTCTCTTCACCACAACAGACTGGTATAGCGCCCGCTTCACTGCAGACGCTGCACCAGTCCGTCTCCATCCCAAGACACTTAAACTCCTCCACTGGGGGCAGGACCCCCAACAGGGAGAAGGCACTCTACCCTTTTCTGCCTCAAGACCATGGCTTCGGATTTGGAGGCACTGATCCTCATCCCAGCCACTCAGCTGAGAACCGCTCCAGCGAGAGCTGCAGATCATGACCTGATGAAGCCAACAGGACCACATCATCTGCAAAAAGCAGAGATGCGATCCCAGGCCACCAAACCGGATCCCCTCAACACCTCGGCTAGTCTAGAGATTCTGTCCATGAAAGTAATGAACAGAATCGATGACAAAGGGCACTCACTCACTGGTCCGGTTCTTCTGCTAATCTCCATTTTCCAGATTAGTAGAAGACAATGGATGGACAGCCCGTATCAAAGGGTTACCCGAGGGACACGGTCGAACTCTTTCTCCAAGTCCACAAAACACATGTAGACTGGTTGGGCGAACTCCCATGCGCCCGCCAGGACCCTGTGGAGAGTGTAGAGCTGGTCCAGTGTTCCACGACCAGAACTAGACTGCTCTTCCTGAATCTGAGGTGCAACTTCAACCCTCCTCTCCAGGACCCCTGAATAGACTTTGCCAGGGAAGCTTAAGAGTGTGACCCCTCTGTAATTGGAGCGCACTCTGCGCTGACCCCCTTTTTGAACAAGCAGACCACCACCCCGGCCTGACCAATGACCACGCAATATTGCAGAGTCCTATCAACCGAGTAGATCTTTTTTATAATTCAAATTTTATTGATTTCTTGCATATTGTCAAATAAAATACAAACATGAGCAGAAAAAGGCTGGTGCCCCCCCAGCCCTCCCATTCCCAGGGTCCAGCTGTACATATGCATGTCACAGTGTTAATTCAAAAACTTATAGTATCTGGGAAAAAGTTAGTCCAGGAAAAACAAGAAGCTTTATCCCACTAAATCACACAGAAGCCGTTGTCCTTTTCACGGAGTCCCAGAAACTTTTCCCTTCCATGTTGTGGTTCATGGTTTCATAGGAAGTTGTGGTCGTCATTGATTTAACCCTCTCATGTAGCTCGGGACACTTTGTGGTCTTCCAATGTCTTCAGATGATCCTACAGGCCGTCACCAGACCGACACCACAACTGTAAAAGATCCTTTTGGGGAGTTCGGCATCTGAGGCCCGTCTCCCAGTAAACAGTTCTGGACTCTGAGGGATCTCTGGGCCGAGCCACGAACAGAACCGCCAAGACTTTAGTCCAAAAGGGGAAACCAGAGAGCAGTCCCAAAAACAATGTAGATATGAGCCCACCCCTTTCTTACATTTCCAACACATATTGTCTGACATTATGTTCATCCCATGTAGCCTGGTATGATAATATCTGTGCAGCACTTTATACTGTATACATTCACTTCTGGCCTCCTTCACGTATTTACCACTGTCTGACAAAACACTCAACCATTTTCCTTTTGTATGATGTATTCCCAGATCTTTCTGCCATAAAAGTTTGATATTTGACGATTCACCACTCAAACTATAACTGATCAGCTTATAAAATTGCGAGGTGGTGTGTCGATCACGCGGCATCCTGATATAGTTCAATATCTCAAAAGGGACTTGACCTGTGCCACAGCCTGACACACAGCAGGGGAAAGATTCAGAGGACAGATGTACAGCTTGCAGTGCTGAATCTAAAGCAGAGGCCATTTTTCCAGAGGTTATTGCAGTCTCCTGAACGCCTCCTGTTACTTCCACAGTTAGTGCAGGTAGTGTTGGAGGTCACAGTCCCAGCCTGCAGCTACCAGAGAGCACCAGGCGCCAGACTTGACAGGTGCAGGTGATCCACATAACAGGAGGGAGCAGACACCAAACCTGCCTCGCTCCGCCCTCCAGCGTGTCATTGTGTCGCCCCCTGGTGGCAGGAAGAGTTACTCATGGGACCGAGATGAACAAGCATTGAGAAGCTGTAAATTGCACCATGAGCCATCTTCTTTCTTTCCTCAAAGGTCAGTTCAAACGTATCCACCGTTCATTGAGCATAGCCAGATGGGCCAGGCCCTCCGGTTGAGCATCTTCTTCATATTCACCAACTTGAATCCTTTGCTAGAGACATGCAGCTTTTCAACCCCGGTAAAAACATGAGCAAACACGCATGAGGTCAACGTTGTCTGCTTGACCTGCCCTCTTCCTGAAGCTCATTTGGAAACCAACAGCTAGGAGCGTTCATGTTTTCGTAAAAACTCTCTGTACTGAGATCGATGACAGTTATTCAGCTCTTTGTCAGGCTTTAGGAGAGGAGTTTTCTGCACACAGAGGTCAGGATCCTGCTGCTTTTCATGCTTCTCGGGTTCTGCAGGGAGAACATGAATCACCCCGAGAGCACCGCCTCAGGTTGAGAAAAGCTTATTTTCAGACCTCTTTCTTCCTTCCTAAGCTCCAGGGAAGTGTTGGGTGAACCCTGCGGGACAAGGAGCCTCAGCATGACAGGGTCACAGATCCGTTTGCAATGGAAACATGTGGGTTCCCCTCAGCAGGCAGGCGGCTGATCGGAGGTTTGAACAAACCAAAAGAAGGCAGGAGGCCGGTTCCCCTAACAAAGGTTTCCATTACAAATGTGAGCAAATCTTCTCTATATTCTGCTAATGTAAAAATAAAACACAACTTGGCAATTGGGTTGTTTCCGTTAAATAAGAAATTGAATTGATCCTCCTGTTATGTTGCGGGTCAAATTGACCCGTTTTAAAGTTTAAAATTATTTTAAAAAATAGCTGGAAGTATTTTTTTTTTGCATGAAACTTTTTCTATTTGTCTTAATAGGTGCACTCTGCATATAAATTGAACATGTATTAATTTTACACATTTGCAGGGCTTCCCTTCCCCCCTGCATCTACAGATCATACAGACACTGTTGGGTCAATTTGAGCCGGCAGTCAAGTTGAAGGGTAAAAAGATTAAAACGTCCAATTCTGTTTCCTTGCAGCTGTGAACCACATTTCACACACACACACACACACACACACACCATGCACACACACACACACACCTACACACACACACACACCTACACACACACACACACCTACACACACACACACACCTACACACACACACACACACACACTTTCTCACTGTTCTTTGCTTCTCTAGGAAGCTGTGAGAAATCAGGTGTTCATGCGACTTCTGAAGCTTTCCTGTTCCTGTGGATAAACTCCACCCACTCTGAGTGACGCTCAGCAGGGGGGAACATAAACACTCTGCATGACTCGTTTGTCTTGATTTTAATCAGCGGGTCAGTTTGAACAGTATATGTGTCTCAAGTTCAATTATTGAAAGAAAAATCTAAACGTACATTTTTCATGATTAAAGCAGCGGGTCAAACTGACCAGGAACATTAACGCTGTGCCTCAGAAACGAACAGAACCAGAGGGTTAAAATCACATGATGGTCAGTAAACTCAAGGCAGCGACAGCTAAACAGTTACATGAGATGTATTCATAACCCATCGTCTCTCAGCCAATCAGAGGAGACGTCGGATTCGGGCGAGGGAGCGGCTACGCGTCGGCGTTTTGGGGAAACTGTAGAGGGTTTGACGGGTTCAGCAGGTTTATGATGGTGAGAGGAGCCAGCGGCTCACCGCCTGGAAAGACGGACCACCAGGAGGACCAGGAGAAAGGACAGCGTAAATAGTTACGTACGATTTTGTGTTTTATTCTGGAGTTTTTGTTCAGGACATTATTGCAAATGTTGTTTTTATATGTTTTAATACTTTAGTCTTTCTGTGAACCCACATGTGCGACACCTGGACCTCCTGCTGTGGGACGAAAGATTAACAATAATAATCTTGACTGTATTCTGGACACTGACGGGAACACAGGACGGTCCGAGTGGCGACAGAAATATCACCTGACCTCCTGCTCCACCACAGCCACTTTAAACCACTACAATAACAATTCATATTCATGTGATGTCATTATATCTGCAGCTGGAATATTTCTGATCTTAACTTTTACATCCAGACATGTTGAAGTGATTATGGTCTTCCTGTTTCGTTTAATGCTGTCTTTAACCAAACCAAACCTGTGCAGAGTGAATGTCTGACCGTGTTGAAGGGACTAAACTCATGTTGGACCACAGAACCAGAGAAGCGACGGATCAGAACCTCGGTCCTCCATATGGACCAGAATCCAGGTTCTCCTGCCTCCGGTTACCTGTCGTGGTGAGGCGGGGGGCCGGTCAGCTCGTTCCCCACGCTGATGACCAGGTTGTGGTCCAGGTGAGCTGGTCCTCTGTGAGACGGAGACCTCTGCAGGAGACAACACAGGTAATCACTAATCACCCACAGAACCGCATAGCCGGGTCCATTTGGACTGCCTGATCTATAATCGGTTTAATACCACAATAGTAATTGTAATAATCTCCTGATCAATCAACACTTTCCAAATGTCCCACACTGAAAACAAACCCTCGAACGCACCATATGTGGTTTTTCTGTGAGCAGTAACAGTTTGATCAGATCAAACTTATTGATCTGATCAGAGCCGATCAATAAGTTTGATCAGAAGCTGTTTTCCTTCAAGCTGACTGCAGCTCGCAGTCTCCCGGTTCCGCCGCTCAAAGTCTCCGGTTTAAATCAACCCGTTTTTGAATGAAGTCTGGTCTGCAGCTGCGCCTGCTAGCCGCAGACCAGAAACCTGTCAGAACCCAAACACTGTCCTGCAGTTCTGGTTCTGGACCAATAAAGACCCGATTCTGATAGGAGTCATTAACAGGTTTTCACATCATTCGGTGCGGTCTGAGTTCAGTTTCGCTCACCTCAGGAGGCGGACCGCCGGTCCAAAAGTCCCCGCCGCGGTGGCCTCCGGGGCCGGGGGACGGGAGCCTCCTGTGGTAGGCGTCCGAGGCTCCGTGGTCCCGGTACTCCGGGTAGTCCTGGTGGTACGGAGGTCTCGGACGGGCCCTCTCGTCCCGATATCCCTGTGACGGGTAAGGCCTCGCAGGAGGCGGGTAGCCTCTAAACGGAGGCCGGCCGCGGAACATCTTCTCCCGCACAGATGCACTGAGGCCGCGCGGGGAGCTGCGGGGAGCTGCGGGTCGGTGCGGCGCTTCACAAGCAGCAGGAAGCCACAACTGGTTCCGGTCCGCGACAAAACACAGATTATTTTTTTATCAAAGCTGTGGTTCCGAGTTCGGCTCCGAACCATACACACTGAACCCTTCTTCTTTGTTTCTGCGGGGTATCTCGCTTCCTGATAGCCTCACTGTTGCCACCGCGTGACGAAGTTGCGGTACTGCAGGCGAGCCGATCCAGCGCCACGAGATGAACTTTGACCTGTGTTAAAAGTCCTGAGAGCTCCTGATGCTCTGAGCCAGTCCAGAAGAGGTTTTGACCTTGGAAGCAGAGCTCCAACAGATCTCCTGATTCCCAAAGAAAACATTCAGTTAATGAGAAGATCCAGCAGAGGGCCAGTCTGGAGGACAAACCCGTCCGAGGAGAAGATCCAGCAGAGGGCCAGTCTGGAGGACAAACCCGTCCGAGGAGGAGATCCAGCAGGTTCAGGAGGGATCCATAGGTCCTGAGAGGATTTCATCCAGCTGCAGATTTACAGCAGAACCTCCAGAGGGCGCTCTGTCACTCCAGCCTGGATTGGGACATAGCCACAGAACCATCCATCCAGTTTCTGTTCACCCTGGTCCCCAGAGGGGTCAGGAGCTGCTGCCTCTCCAGCTGACGGTCCGGGCGAGAGGCGGGGTCACCTGGACAGGTGGCCAGTCTGTCAGGGCAACACAGACACACACACACACACACACACGCCTAGGGAGAATCTAGAGAGACCAGTTAACCTGACAGTCATGTTTCAGGATTGTGGGAGGAAACCGGAGAACCGGAGAGAACCCAGCATGCACACTCGCCACAGAGCCAGAATAGTTTAAACATTTAGAAACTGGTTCTGCTTCATATTTCAGACTGTGATGATAAAATACAAAGGAACTGATTGATTTATTTAATTCAGTTTTATTGATAAACTCAAAAGATCAAAGGTTTATACTTTTTTTGTTAGCTTTACATAAACAGAACGGGGAAAATCGACCCAAACTATGGAGCAAAGATTTTAACTTGGCTCCTTATACTGTAATGGAAATGGGACTAAAACGCTCCAAGTTCTGGTTTAAAGGCTGTTTAAGCCTGGCGGTGAACGAGCGCCGCCTGGCGGTGAACGAGCGCCGCCTGGCGGTGACGGCCTCTGGACCGGACCGTCAGCTCGTCCCCCCCGAGGTTCTGCTGCACTCTGGGTTTACCTCCACCTGACTCCACCTGTGCAGTCTGCAGACATTTATAAACAAATGACGCCGATATTTTCCCTTTTATGACAGGAAACAACCCAGATTACTGCTGTAGTTTGTGGCCAACTTTTCTCCAGGTGTGTGTAGCTGTGACCCAGAAGCAGCACACGCCGCTTTCAGCTGCAGATCTGCGCTCTGACGCCACATCAGCTCTGATCTGCATGGAAAAACACAATCCACCTAAAACCCAAGCAGACCTTTCAGCGTTTTGCTCTTGGGTCCAATCCTAGTTCTGTTGGACTGGGTTTTACTCACAGAGTCTCCAGGATGTGAAGGTCTGACGGGCCGTCCTGAGGTCCTGCTGTTCTGCCTTCATGTTTCTTCAGGGATAAACACCGGCGTCTTCCGTCAGAGTCTGTAGTTCTGACTGCCGTCTGCCACACATTTGCTCTGTAACTTCTATACTCAAAATATCTAGAGGTCGATGAAAACCCAAACAATACATTTAATCCACTACAGTTTATGACGTCTCCCTTCACTGCCAGATGTGGTTTTAGGAGTCAAATGAATTTAGACACTGCACAGCTATAATGTATATCCCCTCTAATCATAAAGGAAGAGTTGGTGAAGTGAGAGGCAGTGAGTTATATTTACAGGAAAGTATCTGGTAAAAAAACCTGGAGGTTCTGCTGATGAATGAACCAGAAGAACATCAGATGTTCTCATCTCACAATGCTCAGCCAACTGTAAACTATTAAAATGACACCAATTCAGAACAGATTTTATTTACATTTTTCTCAAACTCATTTCATTGAGAAACGTGATTAACTTTGATTAAATGCTTTTATTCAGTTTTACAAGAAAACCAGAAGACTTCCTGCAGAGGAAACATCAGTATCATCTGGGGACACATCTGCTGAAAATCACATAAAATTAATAACAATGATGGGATATTTCACCTGACAATGAAACGGTTCTACCATCAAACATAACTGCCCTTATGCACCAATTAGATTCATCTGAACTAGCTAGCTACTGGGGGACATAAGAACCGTGAAAGAAAGTGACGCCTACACCCCTTGAGCCTCCTGGGAGTTCATCTCCAGCTCCCACTTTTCCAGAAACTCCTGCAGGTTCAGGTTGAAAACATCAATGCCTTTAGGCGACAGGTGGATGCCGTCGCCCCGGTACAGCCCTGTGTTGGTGCCGCACCGGATGTTGTCGTGGTTCACCGAGATGCCGCCCAGATCCGACACAATGCTGTGGATTCTGCGGTTCACGGTGGTGCGAACCAGATCCACTTCATAGCTGTCTGGTGAGTGACGCCATACCCGGCGAGGGAGGATGTCGGACCACACCAGGAGGCAGTGCGGGAAGATGCTACGTATGGAGGCCATGTCCTTCTTGACGGAGGCCAGCAGGTTAGTGGGGCTCTCGGTGCTCAGGTCGTTCCCTCCCAGGTGAACGATCAGGGCGTCCGGGTTGGGCCAGGTGACCTTCAGCTGGTGGAGCTGGGGCAGCAGCTGGGACCAGGTCATGCCCTGGATACCCTTCCACCAGATGGTAACCTTGTTGGGGTCCATGCCCAGCTGCATACCTACCTCTGGAGACTTGGCCCGCGACTCGGCCCAGTACACAAGTGAATGACCACAGATCCAAACGTTCTTGGGCTCGCTACTGATTGGTTTACCTAAAGATAAGAACAGGACAGTTCAGGAAGTCAGAGAGGATCATGCGACAGACATGATCGTAACGTGTCTCAGATCACGCCGCAGGCTGCTTTCACAAAGATCCACTAGAATCTGTGAACCTGGACGGCTTCAACGAAGCACCAGAGACGATCCAAGGCCAGGCAAACACAATGATTATTGTTTTGGAATAAAAATGCATTACGGTTAACCCCAACACTCACAGAGCGACCAAACAACATCCTACCAACTACTGCCTCCCCGCTGTTCTGGCTAATTGTGATATGTTGCTGTCAGACTGCAGGTGACCTGATGGTTCTCCAGAATCAAAGAGCAGGTTTAGTGGCGAGGCAGACACCAGGTCGAGGCTTAAGCCTTTCCGCTCTGATAAAACGGAGACTGGCTGAGATTATCCTGATCCGACTCTGTAGCTCTGCTGCTACAGGCTGTGGAGAACAAAGTGACCGTGTTGCTTTCTCCTACTACTCTCCAAGCATTTGTGATCTACAGCTACTGTTGTGGATCTTCATGCTCTGTGGTTTGCATGGCATATTCTATAAAACCTGTAGGGTTCTCTTAGATGAAGCCGCTACAGGAGCTGCTACTCCCATTAACCCTTTAACACAGAAACTTGTTTTCAGACTAAATTAGACTGTAAGTGACTGGATGCTGTCCCTGTTGCTGCCGCCGTCCGGGTAGAAACTGGTTTTATTCCACACTCAGAAGATGTGAAAGATGGTGAACTGTTGTGCTATTAAGTTAGCAGTTAATAGATCTTTGTGAAATCAACCTGGAGCGTTACAGAAATAAGTCAGTGCAGATCACAGTAAAGCTCCCCTCCAACGCCCTGCAGGTCTCAGCGGTCTCCAAACCAACTCACTTAACGGCTGAATTATCTCCTTTGCTGCAGGGATGAGCAGTGCAGCATCAGGGCCTCAAGTCTAAAGCGGCGTTCGCACAAAACGGCGCCATATTTTACACACAAGTCGGCATGTATAAACATGAATGTAGCATGAAAGTTTGCGTAAATATATGCAAACCTTATTTTTTAACAATATTAAACTACAAAGCATCAAAACTCACCAAAATCCACTGAAATCTGATTCAGTTATTTAGACCAAAAAGCATCAAACTTGATATTAATATTTTAGTGTTTAAACGATGAAACTGAGCCGCGTTTATCCTCAGACAATAACCTAACACACACACACACACACACACACACACACACACACACACAATAAAAGTAAAGGATGGTAAAACTTCACTCCACTGTAAATTATAACTGCTCAGTTTGAGCCTCATAAAGATGTAACTCATCGTCTGAATGCATCTATTGATTCTCACTGAAGAGAAAACGGCTGATCAGCAGGTTTGATTATTGATCAGGTTTGATTATTGATCAGGTGTGTATAATCACAGGTCTGTCAGCATCAAGGTGAGCCGCTACCTGAGGAGCTTTGGCTCCGATGGAGAACATGGAGGATTCAGAGGATCGATCAGAGATCATATGGATCAGACGGATCATCCTGTAGCTCTGAGCAGAACGTAAAGCAGGAGCCTTTGGCCACGTTTTAGTGTGAAAACTGCGCAGTGTTTTATACATGAGGCCCCTGATGTTTCACTATCATTTATAGTGATAAGGTAATGCTAACCGTATTTAAAACCCTTTGCAGTGTTTCTGGCAGTCTGGCTGCGACTGAATGTCACTGCAGTTGAAGCTCCACAAACAGAAAAAACTAAAAATACCAACAAGACTTTTTAGTTTTCAGGTTTGCAAACATACTGGCAAGTTGGTCATAAACTAAAATAAATCAAAATTCATGCAACAGTCAAAATAATTTTATGCTAACAACAGACAGCACTGCAACTGCCCATCCCTGCTCCAGCATGGCATCGACTTCTACCGAGCCCAGATAACAGACCGATGGTTTTGATTTGAGATAACAAACCGATGGTTTTGATTTGAGATAACAAACCGATGGTTTTGATTTGAGATAACAGACCGATGGTTTTGATTTGGTGTCTTGAGTTCAGGAAACTGAGGAAACCTGCAGGGTTTCCTGTCAGTCTAAACTGTTGACTCTTTTCTCCTGATCTGTTTCTACAAGTCAAAACTCACTAGCTCATACAAATCATTTCTATGTAAATAATATTTACTACATAGATTTTATTTTAAATCCTCAATACTACAGCTTCTAATGTGAAAAATGTTGAGTAATGAATGTGTTGAGATTAAAGAGGTTTCAGTTTCACAGCTTCAAGTTTAGAGCAAAAGTATTACTTTAGCTTAAGAGATCAAAACAGTCACCTACCTTTACTGTCAAGAAAAAATGTCACTCAGCAAAGTTTGTTATTTTAATCAAGTTATGAAACCTTCAAATAATCCCGCAAATACGGAAAAGCTCCGTGAGACGTTTACCTGCCGTCTCTAGTTTGGCTCCACATCCTCTAGGTAAAGTTCAGACGTTGAAATGTGACACGCAAAAAGTCAAGCAACCATGAAGGACATCCCGTTTTAGTGTCTAAAAGTTCAGCGCAATGAGTTACTTTGCCGATAAACGCGTCTGCTCCTCCTCATCTGGCTGTGACGGTTTGCTCGTGGTCCAGTACTTTGTTTGTAGAACTGAAATGAATTTCTATTAGCTAATCTAACCAAAACAGCGACTTTAGACCAGGACGCGTTGGGGAACAAGCTGTAGCTCAGATCAGCATCCAAAGGTGTAATTTGTTTAATGTTCATCATTCAGGTTTTAATCGATTCAGAAAAGGGGATTTGAGGGCAATGTCATCAACCAGGTAGTTCTTCATGTCAATAAATGTAAAATCCACCCTGGTCTGACAGAACAGCAGTGGAGGAGCCTGCACTCGGGTTCAGTTTGGGCTCAGCGGATTCGGAGGGCCGATCCGTTGTCAGAGAGCCAGATGCTGGAGGACGGAACGTCAAAATCAGCCGAGCGCCACAGACGGCGGTCGACTGAACATCGGGACCGGAAACGTTCCAAGACCTCTGCTAAGGTGGTAAGAGGACCGACTCCTGCCAAGGTTCCTTCCTCTCAGCTCGGCCCAAGGATCCATCCATGGAGTAGAAGGAGGAACCGATCTCAACACAGTGAAGTAGAGGTTGTGTAAAACACGTCTGGCCCCATGCCACCAAATCCCCAAAACACTGACATGCATTTTCCTTTATCCAGTCTGTGGGTTAGCTTAACGCCTTCTGGACCAAACAAAGTCTCTATCAAAGTCTACCAGCCTGAAGAGAAAAGACAGAAAAGCATTAGATGGGTCTGCCTCGTTAATCACTGTTAACAGATTTTCATTTCAGTTGCTAAACTCCATACTGGACCAGTCTGGTCTAAACTGGGAATGTGGATGCTCAACCTGAGGATGCAAACAATACAAATTCTCAGCACAACATGGAAAAGTTGTATACTTATGAAGTCACAAAGTTAGGAAAACCTTTTTAATAAATATTAGTTTAACGAAGCCGCCCTGATTAACCTGAGGTGAAGATGATTTCAGACTTTAATGGCTGAACCGACGGGAACGCCGACGACAATCAACCGCCCGGAAATACCGAGATCCTGACTTATTCTGATAACTACGGTCTGTTTGAAAAATACAGTTCAGGTAAAACTTTCTATTTCAAAAACAGTGAATCATAGCTGTAGAGAAGATCCTGGTGAAAATCTACACGCTTTTATCTCAAACTACTCAACATTACAGCTAACGGATACTTCTAGCATAAAGACTCTTAAATCGATACGGTCTCTGCGGCACAAAGGCGCGTCAAATCTCTAAATATGAAACAAAACGTTTAGAAACGAGGAGCACAGCAGAGACATGTCGCCTGTTCAGCCTTTAAGGCTTTTAGCAGCTACACATTTTCCAGCTGATACAGAAACTGGATTAAATCGAGCGGACAGAACAAATTACCACGACCACAACTCTTAATACAGTCTGGTGGGTTTTACTTACTGTTCATCAGCTTTTTAAAGACTAAAGATGTTTTGGTGCAACGTCTTGCTGGATGGTAGACTCAGCTTCTTTCGGCTTAGGTTGAAGAAAACAGAACCGAAGTGAACTTACCCGCATGGGCTTTACTAGCTCCTGTCTCAAAGACGCACCACGAACAAAACGCAACATCCGGCGGTAACATGAAGAACAGGGACCGCTACCAGGGCTGGCAGGAACCCACAAGGCTTTTATCAACATGGCTTTTATGTTAAGAATGAACAGATCTGACCCAGAAATGCATCAGGTTTTTTAATTCAAACAGACTTAAGCCTTTCCTAAATCTGATTTAGCTTTAGCTTCTAATGTTTACCAGAAAGACAGTGAGGTCTAAGCTGCAACTGATGAATTACTCTAACAGGTGATGCTAATATTCACATTTAGCTTTCTGTTCTTAGCCTTACTCTGCAATGTTGAGAAAGTAGCAGCAGGAGACCAACAACTAGCTCGCTCTAAGTGAGCATCCCTAGTTATCTGACTCAACCCTGCACTAATAAAGCCATGTCTACAAAAAGCCATCCTGCCCTCCAGGCCTCACCAAGTCCTGGAGCACATCTTCAGCCTAAAACATCAACCGCATTTCGCGCCAAGATTCTCCCTCTGGTAAGCGTCATGACCCAGTTGGTAGCACGCAGAGCGCTGCAGAGAGCAACGAAACGCTGAGGACCCAAAATGATTAACGCTGCTTGAAGATGACGATGAGATCTTTTCTCTGCAGAAGTGATCCTGGTCAAAACATTAAACTCAGGGCGATCATCAGAAGTGTCTACACTCAGTCCCCGCTGGGGGACGACCCTGAAGACCCATCCGCTGACCTTTGAGTTAGCCAGCTGGTGCTTCGGTAGATGAAGCTAGCATGGAGGAACTGCTGGATGCAATGGACGGCGGCAGCTGCAGTGAAAACCAGACTAGGGTCCCCGACTTTTATTGGTATTGGTGTTTTATTAGACAAAACACCAATAAATCAATTTGCTACTAGATTAGTTCTGAAAGCTGCTGCGTCATGCTAACAAACCACCTAAAACCTATGAATAGCATTTGTTTATGAAGGTATCTACTGCCACACAGTCCTTCACATCCTCATCGGGCGCTCCTGGTTAGATCAGGAGGACTCCTGGCTCAGCTAATGTTAGCATCTTCTTGATAATTCAACATTAAAAATATTTCAATGCAGACCCCATTAACAGCTCTCTCTCTCCTACACAGTCAGATCAGGAGCCACAGGACCTGATACAGTCTGTTGACATTAAGCAACATTATGAAAGATGCTAATCGTTGGAGAAGCTCAGTGGTGGGCACCGCTAACTAGAAAGCTAGTTGCACTAACCAAAAAGCACTAATATTAGTTCCGCAATGCTAAAGCGCTATGCCAACATAGTATTTAGCAGAAGCTAATGCTAAGGCGCCATACCAACACTGTGTTTAGCAGAGTCTAAACAGGACATCAGAATATTTTAAACTGTGAACTGTAATGCTACACGCTAACAGCAGTCAATAATTAAATGTCTACACAAATGTCAAACTTTAACTGAAAGTTTACAAAACAGGCAAGTAAATTAGCATTTCAGAATCTGGAAATAAATGTTTTCAAAGTTAGCAAAAACACTAAAGCAGTAGATGACAAACAAGTTCTGCTATTAGCAAATTAGCGGAAGCGTATCCACCACTGGAGAAACTCCAACTTTGTCAGATGAATAAAATCATGTGCAAAGCCTGTCACACTGACTTGCACCAGTAGTAGGCCGGGGTTGGTAACTACTGGCTGCACTTCTCTGTGGTGATGCAGATGACATAATCACAGACCAGCAACAGATACTGGGGCTCAGCAGGGACTCCCATACCAATCACCTAAAAAGCCTTGATGGGAAGGGAGCAGTTCAGGGCATCGTTAGTCTATCTTCACCAAGGTCCTAACCTGGAAAAGAAGGTCAGACAAAGAATAGTCTATCTGAACCTCAGTGAGAAGCTGTCTGAGGTTCAGCTTGACACCTAAAAACCCTTCCTGAATTAAGTCTCTATAGCCGATTTCTGAATATTGTCAGTTTCTAAAGTTGGGGTAACCGGAACCAAGTTTTACACCCAACACACTGAATCTCCGCATTTCTATTAAAAATGAATCTGAAGTCCAACTCCTTCCTTATAAACCAGTGGCCACGAGGCTCTGGAGGTGCAGAGGAAGAAAGCACTTTACTTGGTAAAGTTGAGCTTGCAGTCGGCTTCTTTGCTTGCTCGAAGAGACGACGCATTAGATCCAGCTAACGACTTGCTGACCTTCGTCTTAGCCACAGGTTTGTGTCTCCATGAGCTTGAACCGACGCTTTGCTCATGTTCCTGGCATTGAAGTCATGTAGAGCTGTGCATGCGTGCAAAAATCTCTTGGTCTACCATAGATGGAAAACAACCACATGCCCTTAAATGTAAAGGTTCTATTGCTGCGACAGAACGGTGTGCTAACGGACATGTTTGGGTAATGTGGGCATGGCAACACAAATTATTACAGTGTGTCTGTAATAATCTGGTTTCTTGACTTGGACCTCGCTAAAGTCATGTTTACATAAACTCACCCTGTGAAGGGTGTCTAAACTTTACATCTTGTGAATGACCTGAGCATGTCTGAAGACAGACGTATCAGTTACATCGGACCTTCTTGGAAGAACCTGGATGACTGAAGACTTCAGGAAACAGCGAAAAGCAGTTTGGTTGAATAAAAAGACAGCAGCACCGAGTACAACATGCATGTCTGAGGTGGACAATAATCATAACTATTACATGATTCCTTGCTAGTTAAGCATGTCTGTAAATAAAGAAGATGTTGTACCTGCCGGGACCAGCGGACCCTCTTTGCTCCTCTCTCCTTGTCTCCTGAGGGTAAGCCTCTCTTTGTACTCCTGTTCCCTCTTCTCCAGAAGCCTCTGATTATACAAATCCAGCTGTGACACAAGCACCACATCTTTAGCAATCTACCAAGCCCAGAACAGCATCTTCCTAGAAACCTGGGTCACTTGTAAAGATAGACGTTGTTTCTTTACAGTGTTTTACAGCCTAAACTGGGCTTGAGAGCTTCAACGAGGACTCTGCTGACCTCACCTTCTCTTTCTGCTTGGCCTTGATGTCGTCGTCCGTCTCCAGTGAGGGCGGCGAGGTGCTGAACGACATTGAGGGTAAGCTGAACTGGACAGATTTAACAGGTTTGGCTGGCGCCGGGGTGCTCAGAGACTTCACAGTCTCAATCAGGTTCAAGCAGCGCACCACCGTGGTAGACATGGGCGACTGGTCGCAGCTTGAAGGACTTGAGGTTACTGGTGTCACAGTGGCAGTGGCTGCGGGCTGTAAGGAGGCATCCCCACTGGCGGCTGAAGCGGGACTGGCTTGGCCAAGGAACGGAAGAACCGTATGACTGGAGGCTGTCGTGAAAGGAGGCAGTACGGCCGGGCGCTGGGGCGGAGCACCAGGAGGCGGACCAGGAGGATGCTGTGCCTGGCGCCGTGGAGGCGGCCCTGGTGGAGGGCCCGGGGGGCGCAGCAGCCTGGGGTGAGGCTGGGCGGTTGCAGCTGGGGCATCAGGGCCGTGGGATGTGGCGGTGATACCGAGAGGCCAGTTGAGTGGGGGGGTTGGGTGCTGGTAGTGGGCAGGAGGCGGCCCTGGAGGAGGCTTTGGAGAGGAAACGGTGGGTGGGGCACTCCCTGTCGTCTTGAGATGTTGCACCTTCTTTCGCACTTCAAACTCATGTTGGTCAAAGAAATTCTCATACTCCGAAACGGCCAGCTTCGGATTGCTGAGTGATTCAATGCTGGAAGATCTGGCAGGAGACGCTTGGATATGATCCATTTCCACAGAACCAGTCCTGCTGCTCCGCAACTCTTCCTTAGGAAAAGTCTCTCTTTCCATCGATGACGACTTGAAGTTCAAGGTTTTCTCCTGAGCTTTATTGGCCAGTTTGGAAACCTCTCCAGAGCTCAGCTTGAGGCCAATTGAACGCAGCAGACTTTGTATCTTATCATAGGGTTCTGGTTTCTGGTCATCACCGGTTTTCTGCACTGAGGGTTGTTTGGAGTTTGGCTGCTTGATCTCCACTTCATGGACCAGACTGCTGCTGGGGTGCTCTTGAGCCAGACCTACAATCCGAGAGAAGCCTTTGCCATCCTGAAGGGCTCGCTCATGAGGCAGGAGGTCATCTGTAACATCCAACGGTTCCGAGGTCTTCTCAGCAACTGCCTTCTTGTTGAGCATGTCAAGGAATCGGTGTAGAGGGGGTTTCTGAGCCGGTGGGGACTGCGGGGGAGTTGTGAACTTTCGTTTGGGAGAAGGTGTTCTTGGAGGAGAGTCGATGGGAGACGGAGGTCTGAAAGTGGAGACTGAGTGAGTCGAAGGTTTAGCAGAGTTAGCGTCTTGGCTACTCGGAGAATGTGGGGAAGAGCCACGAGGTTCTGGAGATCTACTTCGTTTTACTGGTGGGTAAGGATCGTAGGGGCGTTCCCTGTACGCGGGGTCATAGAAGTGACTGTCGTAATGTTCATTGTACACGTCATACCGGTCAGTGTAGCAATGGCTGGAAGAAGGGGCTCCGCCATAAGGAGGGTCACCATAGTGACGGCTGTCGTATGGTCGGTCTGCATAAGGATTAGGATACGGGTTGCTGTAGGGCTCGCCGTAGCGGCGGCCTGGGAACGGACCGTACGGACGGTCATAGTAAGGGTCATCATAGGGAGGCCGGATGTAATCTGGTTCTTCTGGGCGCTTCTTGAGAATTGAGCGAGGCATGCTGATCCTGCCGTGGTCGTAATCGATGCAGGTCCTGCCTCCAGGCTCCAGCCCTCTGGGGTCAACCAGAGACTTCTTATAAGCGATCATCTCGTTAAGCTCCTCTAGCTCTCGTTTCTTCCTCGCCAGCTCGGTATCTACCACCACACCTCGCCGTGGTGGCGGGCTTGGCCTTCTGCGGTGACTGTCCTCCCGCTCTTTGCTGGACCTGCTCCTCTTCCTGGAGCTTTTCTCTCTGCTGCGGCTTCTGCTGCGGCTGCCGCTGTGACTCCGGCTGCGCCTGCTCGACCTCTCTCGGCTTCGTCTGTACCTGCTGCTGCGTTCTCGGTCAACGCTCGTGCTGCGTCTCTTTTTCGCCACGCGGCCAAACTGATCTTTGGACGGACTCCGACTTTTGCTCCGCTCCTTACTCCGGCTCCGGCTGCGACGGTACTTGTGGCGGGAGATGCTGGTGTCTTTCTTTATCGTTTTAAACACGGCCTTCTGTTTGTCTGCCTCTGGTTTCTGGGTTCTGAAACGTTAACAGAGGTCAGACAGGGTTGGGTTTGCACACAAGTCAACAAATTCCCAACTACCAGTTCTGATCTAAACCTTTGATTAAATTATCAGTTTGGTGCAAAGTACTTTATCTCGAATGTTTATTGTTCAATGGTAGGTAACGTTTGTATTGGAAAACACAGAATTAAAAAAAAATCATTTTCCTCTTTCTGTTGACCAAAAATCATCTGATAAGTATGTCTTTTGGTATATCAATTAAAACAAAACAGTGTGGCCAAATCTTTAAAACTTGAAGTGCCTGAAGTTGAGGATGATTTCTTTTAGTTCCAAATTTTTACTGCCCACTCTCAAAAACACGGGCTTGCTAGCTATGCTTGTGCTCTCCCTCAAAATATCATTTGTGCACTCAGAGATTTCATCTCTGATCCCGTTTGCAGATTAAACCGCATCATGAGAAGATGTGAAGAATAGTGGACATTTACTCACTCAGTTCCGTCTGGGGGTTTTGCCAACTTGATGGTCATCTACAAAACCAGAGGGAGATTAGCGTTGGAGGTGAAAACCGATCTCTGCTTAGCGTAAGCAATGCACAGGAGCTCACCTTCCCTTTGGTTGCTCCGACGCCGCTGAGTTTGCGAACCGGGAGGAAAACTTTCTCCGTGAAGCGTTTGATCCTGATGGCCTGCTTCCCTCCATCGGCTGTCGGATGCTTCATAATCACCAAGATTTTTTCACAATTTCAGAAAAAACTCGTTCACTATGGACTGGAAGCTAGCCAAACGGAGCAGAAGGACTGACCGGGACGACGCTGAACTCCACCTTCTCGTTCAGCTCCAGCTTCTTCTTCTCCACCACCTCGGACATTTTGAAGAACAGCTGAGGGTTCTCCGAACACTTGATGAGACCAGAGTCCTCGGAGAACTCGATCACAATGCCCTGAGGAGAGAAGCGTTGCGTCAGACGGGCCTCCAGGAGGACAGGGGGCCTCCAGGAGGACAGGGGGCCCCCAGGAGGACAGGGGGCCCCCAGGAGGACAGGGGGCCTCCAGGAGGACAGGGGGCCTCACGTGCATCCGCTGCTCTGTGGACTCCTCGAAGGAGTCGGGGAGAATCTCAATGAAGGTGGCGCGCTCCTCCTTGGTGAGGCGGTGCGTGGCCAGGCTGAAGCGGACCTGCAGGAGGAATCAAGCGGTTACTCCTCCAGCCGCCGCTCAGCGTCCCGACACGGCCGCTCCTCACCTTGTCTCCCACCAGCATGGTGGCCAAAGTCAGCAGGTCATTGGGGCCAAAGGTCAGTTGCTTCTGCCGGCCGTCCACGGTCATCACCAGCCGACCCACGTCGGGGGCCAGCGGACTGGGGGCCCCGATCTGCTGCTCCTCCTCCTTCTGCTGCTGCTTCATCTCCTTCCTCCCAGTCAGTCCCGTCGCCTCCTGCTGCTCGCCGTCCTCCATTTCCTCCTGCTTGACCTGCTGACACGGAAACGGGACGTTCTGTCTCCAGAACTCCAGCCAAAACCTTCGCAGCTGCTCCACCTTCCACACCTCAGTGCCTCCTTTCTCCTCCTGCACCGGCTGCATCTCCTTCGCCTCCACCTCCTCCTTCACATCTGCCTCCGGCGTCTCCTCCTTCGGCTCCTGCGTCACCGCCTCTTCCTCCGCCTCCTGCTCCTCCCTCTGCTCCTTGGGAGGGCTCCTGCAGATGGCTTTGAGCACGGTGCCCTGGAAGCGCTCCCTGCTGACCTCCAGCATAGAGTCGGCGACTCTGTACCTGAAGCCGAACGGAGTCCACTGCAGACCAGCAGCCCAATTAGCCCAGTTAATGCAGGTACTGACTCCACAGCGCCACCTGCTGCTCCAGCTCACCTTGTCTTTGGCAGCTGCCAGAGCAGCAGCCGCCTCCTCCTTCCTCCTCCTCTCTGCCTCCTCCTCCTGCCTGCGCTCCTCCTCCCTCCTCTGGCGCTCCTCCAGCTCGCGAGCTTTCTGCTCCTGCAGGATCTTGTCTTCGGCCGCCTTGCTCCTCCTCATCCTCCTTAGCCGGATCGCTCTGACCTCAGCTTTCTCCTGCAGGGACAGAACGACGGGTAAGCCTCCGCTGGCTGACAGGACCGGTCGGTTCGGGTCGGTTTACTCTCACCGTGGTCACTGTGAACTCCACGTCTTTCCCCACATCGTCAGAGTCAAACTCGGCATCACTGAAGTTTTCGCAGAGGTCAAAGGGCAAGTCGCCGTGCCTGGTGGAGCTGATGACCCCCTCCTTGTCTCCAAGCGAGGCGATGGTTCCCTGGAACAGAGGACGGATCCGCTTTAGGACCGGGCTCAGAACCTGGAGAGTGTGTTCACTTTACAATCTGCTCCAGTTCTGGACTGGTTTTGGTTCTAATGAACCTCTTTGATCCTCCTATTTTATTCTGTGAAGGGTCAAAGTTCATGTAGCTAATTGTTCAGCAGTGGAACCAGTTTAGTACCGGTTCCAGCAGGAACGGTCCCGTCAGACTCCGGGCCGGTACCTGCTCGCGGACCTCCTTGGTGTAGCGGAAGGTGAAGGGGATTTTGGGCCGGATGTTGGCGGCCCGCCTCTTGTTGGTCAAGGTGTTGATCAGCAGGTTGATCAGGACGTGGTCATTCTTCAGCAGAGTCACCGAACAGTCCCGGTGGTCAAAGGTCACGTTGGTCCTGAGGGGGCCGATGTTGGCGACGATCTGACCCGGATATCCGGGAACGGTCTCCTGTAGGAGGGAAATATGAAGAGAATACAGGAGACCAGTAGCAGGTGCCATTCTTGAGAGCCGGGTTCTTATCGCTCGTCATTTAGCCTCATTCTCTTTCTGTGCTTGCAGTTCTGGTCATCTGGCACCAATGTAGCTATTGCATTAGCTCTTGCTATCCATCTTTACTAATAGACTGTTGGAAGTCCAGAACTCTTTTCTAAAACATCAGATGGACAGTCCCCTGCTAACCAGCTAGCTACAGTTAACACCCTCACCCTGAGTACCGGTACCAGGCCCGGCGGCATGGGCGGGCATTGGGAGGCATTCGGGGGCATTGCCCACCCGGAGTCAGCCGTGCCTCCCCTTGACTGTTTGCTGTTTTTACCTATAAGTGTCCAACTCTCTGTTATTCCTGTATCGATTTGATACAGTTGGGGCTTCCCATATCTGTGCCCTCTGTCTTTTTTTTCAGCAGTTAAAACTGTTTAAGCATTGCTAACATGTCAGAAACTGTTTTTCTGAGCCGCCTTTAAACGCAGCATGAGTGCTAAGATGCTAGCTGGGTTTACACCAGGAGACCTGCTGCTGCTTGCAGAGCTGTGCAGGTGTGTTGGAATCATGGCAGCGAAACGCAAAGAACTTTGCACAGTTTTTCCCCCAAACTAACCGACTGAGTTGAGTAAAGCTGTTGGATGCAGGTAATGTTAGCTAAATGATGACTAGCTAGTACCAGGACAGCACGATGTCATGAATTCAGGTGTGGGTGGTGAGGGAGAGCGCAGGCTGGACCCAGGTTGAGTGATTTAATGAAGATAAACAGCTCAAAACAGTTCAGGAAGCTGGCAGAGCGGAAGGATAAAGCTCTACACCTGTAGCTCAGACCACAAGCTGAAAAAACGAGGGCTAAGCCGACACAGGACTTCTCAGTGCGACTGTGACGACAGACAGGACACCACAGACTTCGTCAACGATCAGACAAGGATCCGACAAAGACAGAGACAACAGGTGGGCTTAAATACACAGGGAGACAATCAAGGGGCAACGAGGAGCAGGTGTAACTAATCACAGGTAGACGGGACGACACAGAGACTCACAGAAAACAGATCTAAGTAAACACACAGAAAAACTAAAATTAACACAGAGAAAACCCCGTTATACTCGTCTGGAGCCGGGGCTTACTGGTACTGGTACTGGTTGGTCAAAGTGGACCAAACAACTGAGCTGTACCGCAGCGGTACGGTCTGGTGTCACCTTACCCAGAAGAACATCACTGCTAGCATCAGGTTTATTTTGACGCTACAGTCTGCGCTTGGGTTTAGCCCGCCGGCCCAGCGAGTCCAACTGGCAGTTCTCCTGAAAACACCGGACTGCAACGTCCAGTGGAAACGAGGCATTGCGGTTCACCTTATTCAAGAACCTAAAACCATAAGGGAACCAAGCAAGCCGTAGCGCCGGCTGGGATCGAAAAAGCCTACCTTGGGCTCGATGATGGTCTGGCTGACGATGCCCTCGTAGAGCTCCGAGTCCAGCACCATGTGAGGCTCCAACTCCTCCCTGGACTTGGACGTTGTCCGGTTGGGGCCCACAGAGACCTTCTCCCCATTGGTGCTGTCCAGTTCCTCGGGGGCGGAGCTAGAGGCACCGCAGAGCGTCAGAAGGAGGGGCTCTTTGACTCGTTTGATCCTGACGGCCCGCTTCCCCCCTCTCAACTGACCCAGAGACACGGGAACGTTACAACACAGTCCAGTACAAATCGAACCTCAATCATGATTACAGCACCAAGAGCTGCTGGGGAAGCAAAGAAGCGTACCGGCAGGACAGTGAACTCAACCTCCTCCTTGATGTCCTCCTCGGTGAAGTCCACATCACTCAAGTTCTCTCTGGTGTCAAACTGAAGCTCCCCGTGTTCTTCTGACTGAATGACGCCTTCATTTTCCTTCAGACTGACAATGACGCCCTGCAGGACAAACAGCATCAAGCAGAAGCTCAACAGCAGGTGGGGTTGCTGGGCGGCGCCGCCTCACCTTCTCCCTGGTCTCCCTGGTGGAGCCGAAGGTGGTGGGGATCTTGGGTCTGATGTTGGTGGCTCGCCGTTTCTCCGTGACGATGTCAGTCAGAACGTTGATGAGCACCTGATCGTCCTTCAGCAGCGTCACCGTGCTGTCCTTCCTCTCAAACGCCAGGTTGGTCCGCACCATGCCCAGGGTCACGTGCACCTGGCCGGGGTACTGCCGGTCGCCGGGCTGCGGGGACACCAACCAGAGCTGAAGACTCAGAGACCTTCTGACCTGCAGAGGGTCTGATGCATCTTCCAGACCCAAAGGCCTCTGCTCACCACCACAAACCTTGTTCTTCGGCCTGTGACCGGGTCTCTCACCAGACG
Source organism: Girardinus metallicus (assembly GCA_903067095.1). Classification (NCBI taxonomy): domain Eukaryota; kingdom Metazoa; phylum Chordata; class Actinopteri; order Cyprinodontiformes; family Poeciliidae; genus Girardinus; species Girardinus metallicus. The sequence continues at coordinate 13,282 of CAEGAE010028528.1, read as the reverse complement.
GTCAGACAGAGATTTAAAGAGGAGTAGCAAAAGCAAAGGCAGTGGGTGAGCAGAGCCTGGCGTCCCGCAGGACGCACCGTATCTGCAGTCCAGATACTGAGCTGTGAGCAAACTGACTGAGGGAGTTCACCACTGTTACCTTAGCAATGACATACATCCCACTATCAGCTGAGTCTAAGTGTGACGTCATCAGAGTCAGCTGTTGCTAAGCAACACCATCCTCACCCCTGGATCGCCAGGTTACTGAAGACTGATGCATCTTGAGATTTGTAGTTTTACTGGCGGTACTTTGCATCATCCATGGACCACATGGGAGATATGAGCTCAACATGGCCACCAGAACCGACCCACTACTGCCATCTGCAGCAATGCATGATGGGCTTCGGCTCCTTGGTCAGAGCAGCAGAAACGGAACGAAGGTTTGGGTGAAAGTAAACTGGTCTGGACTCCCTGGACCAGAATCACCTTCTGCTGAAGACAAAACCAGGGCGAGGAAGACCTGCGGCTCCTCCTCCTCACTGACCTGCGGCTCCTCGATGGCCTGGCTGACGACGGCTTCGTAGATCTCCGGGTCCACGTTCTCCGTTCCCCCCGGAGCCACTTTCACATCCGTGGCCACGGCCCGGTTCTGTCCAGGGAAGCAGAGACAGCTTCAGACGGCGGTTCTGACCGGACCACAGGGAGAACCGCCGCAGACTCACCTTCTCCTTGCAGGCCGTGAAGTGGACCCGGACCCCGGGCGTCAGGGCATTGGGGTTCCCAAAGAAGACATCGAAGCTGAACTGGAACTTCTCCAGGTCTTCCCTCTCGATGGAGCCGAACGTTGGCTGTGGACAGGAAGAACGTTACTGACAGGTTCTGGCTGGGTCCATCGGACCTCAGAGAGGCTGGCAGAGCAGAATCCTCACCCCGACGAAGGAGATGATCCCCGTGGATCTGCCGGGTGGTGGCCTGAACCAGAGACGCTCAGATTAAACACCTGGCTCCAACATCTGGAGGACGTCCACACCAGAACCCACTCACCTCTCGAAGGTCCGCTTTCCTAGCAGCCCCAGCGCCTTGGCCGTGTACCTGGGCTCAGGCTTCGGGGCGGCGAGGGGAGTGGGGGCAGCAGCCGGGGCAGGGTCAGGGGGCGCGGCCTTGGCGACGGCAGGAGCTTCAGAGTCTTTTTTAGTCTCGGCTGGAGTCGAGTCACCAGGTGGAGCAGAAATAAGAGCCTTGATCTGGAGGAGAGAAGAAAAGACTAAACAGGAAGCTGGTGGTCGACCAATCAGAGACCAGAAAACCAACCAATCAGAGATTAGTCTAATGACTTCATGCTGGTTTAAAGTGGGTCCAAACCATTTTAAACTGGTTCTGCGGTCAGAGATGAATGGACCAATCAGTGAGCTGTTCTGAGCTCCAGGTCGGAACCAGACTCACCCACTCCGGCTGGTCAGGCGGCGGGTTGGGCATCGGCTCCTCCACCACTGGCTGGACAGAGAAAACAACTGAATCAGTTCTCATGATCTGACCAGAGCCACGGATCTGGAACCAGTAAGACACAGTCACCGGGGACCAGTTCCCCTCTGAACCTCACCTCCGCGGTCCAAACCGGGGCCGGGAAGGGGGGCGGGAACCCAAATGGAGGCATGCAGCCCGGAGGAGGGACTGGCGGGACGACCGCAGGGTCTGGAGGGGGGATCCCAATAGGAGCGGGCGGGGGTAGACCGGGCGGGGGTAGACCGGGCGGGGGTAGACCAGGTGGAAGGACCGGTGGGACAGGTGGGACAGGTGGAACAGGAGGGACAGGAGAGACAGCCCCCGGGCCCCATGGGTCAGGACAATCCGGACCCCAGCCTCTCCAGTGAGGGGGTCGCTGCCAGTCTGGGGGAGGGACCCAGTCATCAGGATATGGGCCCCAAGCAGGAGGAGGGGGGCCTCTGGGGTCCCAGTTAGGGGGTGGGGGCCCTCTGGGGCCCCAACCTGGAGGAGGGGGACCTCTGGGGTCCCAGTCAGGAGGCAGGGGGCCTCTGGGGTCCCAGTCCGGAGGTGGGGGAAGTCTCGGATCCCAATCAGGAGGTGGGGGACCTCTTGGGCCCCAATCATAAGGGCGACCCCATTCCGGAGGAGGGGGTTCCCTGGGGTCCCAATCTAGAGGCGGAGGACCTCTTGGACCCCATCCTTCTGGGGGCGGTGGTCCCCAACCCCCGGGAGGCGGAGGACCCCAACCTCCTGGTGGAGGAGGGCCCCAGCCCGGCGGCCCCATCTCGAAAGGAGGCACGTCTTCCCCTGGAGGTCCGAGAGGAGTCCTGTCTCTCGTGGGTCCGTCTCCGCGGCCCATATCGGCGGGGAGACACCGGAGGTTAGCAGCTCCGTTAGCCGCAGGACAGCTAACAACAGTCCGACTTTAAAGCTGAAATGCAGCCGCTTCACCCGCCGCCCTACCGTGAACAACAGCTTAGCAGTCCTATCTAACCCCTCAGTCCGAAAAAACGCTGTTTATACCAACGAATATGTCAAATATCTAAGTTTATTTACGAGTTTATTCCATTAGCACTCCGGTACGTCTCTTCTTCTTATGAATAATCAGTGGAGACGAGCAGTGCTGCCCCCCACAGGCCGACCGAGGCAGCGCAGTTCCGTTCTCTGCTTTAACTTCTGCTTCAGTTGGAAACTGTCCCGTTTGTAATGGATCACACTGGGTTCAGATTCACTCAGATTGGATCCAAACTGGTTCAGCCCGGATGTAACCTGCATCAGCCACGTTTACTCACTCTGACTCCAGACTGATGCTACTGGTTTCAGTCCAGTTTACATGGGTCAAAATGATCTGATTGATTTAACTGGCTCCACTCGCGGTTTTGGTCAGATTCAGTGAAAATGCTGCTGCCGTGGAGATGAATACATGCGTGTGGTTCCGTGTGGTTCCGTTTGAGCAGACCTGAGTTGGATGAGGTCGCCTGACTTCCTGCTCCTGGGTCTCATGGCATCACGATTCTAATATTTCAAATTGTTTATTGGGGAACTTTACAAACTCCAATCTAAAGACCAATTATAATAAACTCACAGAAGTCCTTCTGGCAATCGCTAAGAAATGCATTACAACAAAATGGAGTCAGACGCCCCCCCCCCCCACTTCGGCTGTGGCTTTGGGAGATCAACAGCTGCGTGACCCTAGAAAAAATAACCTGCTGGATGCAGAAGTCAGACTATTCGATATGGAAACCACTTTAATGTATGCGAAACCCGGCTGGGACTGGCTGATGTTCCTGTAACGGAGCCATGCTGGACTCAGAGACGTCTTGTCTTTTTGTTCTCATGTCATTGGAAACACGTTTTACTTTAAGTTTGTCTCATTGTTTGAATTTTGCTCGATCCTGAGACAATTTTGTCCTGCAAGTAAAAGACACCGCTGCTGGGTCTGAACCGTCCGGTTCTGATCCAGGAAGTTTAAACTTTATTTCAGATTTATTGAGCCAGAGACAGAACCACAGCAGGGTGGATCGGGCCTCGACCCGACGGTGCACAGTAGCAGAACCAGGACGGCGGTTCTCCCGCCTCCAGTCCAGTTCTACTGCAGGGCGGCGACACCAGGAAGAACCGGCTGACCCATCAGAACCAGGTGCAGCTCCCTGAGGGAACAGAACCACTGGTAGAGTACGTCTGTTTCTGACGAGGGCCGCTTTGTTCGGCAGAACATCTGGACCAGAACCGGAGCAGCGGAGGTCCTCCTGTCGTCTGACCCGATGTCTCTCTGAGGTCACACAAGGAAGCAGAGGCTCCTCCAATGACCTTCAACCAGAGCCGTGACATCACCACCATCTGGCCTCAGTGTGTGCGACCTGAAGGTTCTGGTGGTTCTGCAGAACAGAAACAGTCGGACGCGGCGCTGCAGAAAAGCTTTTATTTTGTTTGCTGGCTGAAGGAAACAGAACATCATAGAACATTATGAATATATGATCTCTCAAAATTACAGCAAAATAAGGAGCTGGAGTATCAGATACCCGACTCCAGAACTACGACCCAGAACTCTGACAGAACCGAGTCACTGCAGCGGCGCCGCTCGGTACCGCGGGCCTCAGGTGCATAGAAACCTCCGGGCCGCCCCTCAGGTAAAACTCTGACCGAGGCGGCGGGTGGCGGCGTGTTCTTCAGGTGAAGGCCGGGTCCGTCAGAACCAGACCAAGGCAGAACGTGAGGCGGGGCGGGGCGGGGGTCGGTCCGATCCGGTCCGCCCGGTCCAGGGAGAGAAGCAGCGGGACGTCGACGAGTCCAGAGGAGGTCCAGAATACCGGCCGGGTCTGAGCTTCAGGAGCAGAACAAACTGAAGACCCGGTTCCACCGGTTCACACAAACAGAACTGGTTCCACACCAGTTTACACCAATCTAACTTAAATGGTTTCTACTTTTGATCAAACCAGTCTCTGAGTGGTGGGTGGAAACTGGTCTGGAAGCAGTTTACACCAGAATCAAACAGGATTGTAAACTGGTTTCAGACTTCGTTCCACTGCATTCACAACAATCTGGTCTCAAACCAGATTGAGTCAGCATGAAATGGGTTTTAAGATGGTTTCCCATGAGTGTGAACTGGTTCCAGGTCTGTTCACATTGGCTTCCAGATCCCTTTGGACCCGTTTACACGGGTCAAACGGGTTGAAACCCGTCTGAGATTAGATTGTTTTCAGACCAGTTCACACTGGCCTGTGATCAGTGTGAACTGGTCTCAGACTACTTCAAACTGGTTTAACCTGGTTTCAAACCAGCCTAGCTATTTGCTTTGGTGGAATCAGATGGTTGTCAGACTGGTGCAAACCGGTTCCTCTGAAACTGGACTCAGAACCGGTTCTGAGCCGCTTCCGTCCCGTACTTTGGCCAAAAGAGAACAGAATCAGAAAGTGAAAGCGAGTGCAGCGAGGGGGTCAGGGGTCAGGGGAGGAACTGGATCGTTCCCGTCGGCCCAAATGTCCTCAAGGTGACGTCACGTGGCCGGGAGGGGGCGGGGCTTCGTCCCGGCCTCCTCGGGTCGTGACCCGGCTCAGTCGAAGGGGCTGAAGTCCCTCTCCAGGTTCTCGGACTCGTCGTCGTCGGAGAAGAAGTCGTCCTCGTCGATGTCGTCTTCGTCGTAGTCTTCGTGCCACTCGGGAACGTACTCTTCGTCGTACTCGTCATCGTCATCCTCCGCCTCCTCGCCGCCCTCCTCGCCGTTGTACGTGTTGTTGTCCGAATCTCCAGAGTCCGACCCGCGGTTGGACTTGGACCTGAAGGAAACCACAGGTGAGACACACCTGGCCCTCACCTGCATCTGATCCATTCCTGCATCAGAACCAATCAGGTGCAGGAAGCAGCTGATTGGTTCTCTAAATGTCTGAAACTGATCTGGGATCAGATGGCCGACAAGCTGAGACAGAGGACAGGTAGAGGACAGCTAGAGGACAGATGAAGGACAGGTAGAGGACAGGTGTGTCCAGGTGCATCACTGACCCCTTGTTGGGGTCCTTGTGGTTGGACAGGCTGGACGCCTGCGTGGTCTCGGGGTCCTGGCCGCTCTTGGTCTGGTATCCGACCCTGAAGTCCTGGACCAGAAACACATCACGGAGTCAGACCGGAGAGTTCACACTGGAAACTGGTTTAAACTGGACTACCAGTGACTGGATCAAACTGGATTCATTGTGAAGGTTTAGAGGTCACGGGTTAAAGCGGCGCCCCGAGAGCAGCAGCCGATCGCTGCAGCTCCTGAAAGCGTTTGTAATAGATCTGCAGGGTCTCAGCCGGAATCCTGGCGGCGCCCTCCGGGCGGCGGCGCCCTCTGCTCTGGGCGGCGACGCCCTCTGCTCCGGGCGGCGGCCTCCGGGCGGCGGCCTCCGGGCGGCGGCACGGCTGCCTGGAGTCGGACCCGAGACCCGGGACTAAACCGGTTTACCGCAGGTCATATTAACCGGCTTCCAGGCGGTGTTAATCTGGATGAAAGCGTTTCCTGCGGTGCGGCGGCGCTGGACGGGCACCTGGGTGGAGTGCTGCAGGATGGCCAGCAGGCGCTCCTGGATGCGGCGGATCAGCTCCAGGCCCGTGTTCAGGTGCTCCGGTTTGAGCAGCCGGACGCAGGAGGCCAGGTCGGTGCACTGCAGCAGCGTCTCCTCTGAACACAGAGAGCAGTGAAGCCGGTCAGAGCGGCGCGGCCCGCGGCGGCGGCGGCGGTCTGAGGCCGAGTCTCACCCAGCAGGATCTGCAGGGCGTTGGTGTGGAGGTCCAGCGCCTCCGTCTGCTGCTCCATCACGTCCATCTTCTCCGTCTCCTGGTTGTAGTAGCTGTAGACGCAGGAGTAGGCCAGCACCTGCGGACACGGAGCCGGCACAGTTAGCGCGCCGCTCAGCGCTCCGCGGGCCAACAGGAAGAGGAAGCTACCTTTCTGGCCTGAGCCAGGACTTTACAGGCGTCGATGACGAAGGTCAGCGACTTCATCTGCAGAGCCTCGTTGATGGACGACACTTTGCCCTCCAGGCTGATGGCGAAGTCCTGCAGCACAAACAAAACTTCCAGATGCTGTGTGGAGGACTGGCACGGCGCCCCCTGCTGGCGCCACGCCACACAGCTGAGGGACAGGCAGAGGACCCGTCCCTCAGCTGTTTGGTTCCGATGCTGAACCCTGTTCTGGTCCAAATACCGGAACGGTTCTAGTTCTGGCTCGGGTTCTGGGTCTGGTTCCGGTCCATACCTTGGCCTGGTGGTGGAAGGTGCATCTCTCGTTGTAGTCCTGGAACTTCTTCTCCTGCCGAGCGGCTTTACTCACCTGCAGGAAGAGGAACAGACAGTGAGCCGTGCTGCTCTCTGATTGGATGACGCGTGGCGGCGAGTCGACCAACCATGGCGGAGCAGTTGTAGTAATCTTTATGTGTGGGTTTCCATGGTTTCAGGCAGCGCCAGCAGAAGCCGTGGTTGCATTTGGCACAGGTCATGCTGGGGACAGACAGAGACCTTCATCACCACCTTCATCATCACCACCTTCATCATGGCCGCCTTCATCACGTACTGCAGGCAGCCCTCGTTCTTCTCGATCTGCGCCTGGCAGCTGGGGCAGCGCTTGGAGATCAGCTTGGCCAGATGTTTGCTCTGCGCCTCCATGCTCATCCCCTCGTAGAAGCCGCCGTCGTCCATCCACTGGGACATGTGGCTGCAGCTGGCGGGGTAGTGGGCCTGGGGGCAGAGGTCAGGAGGTCAGCGAGGAGCCGCACCGACGCCGGCCCGCGGCGGGGGCCCGACCGGGAGGCGGCTTCCGGCCCGCGGCGTGCCCTCTGACCTCGGGGAAGTTGCAGCTGAAGCAGGAGGACCAGCAGCAGCGGGAGCAGGTGCCCATGCTGCCCACGGCCTCCTTGCACAGGATCTGGTCGCAGCCCTGGGGGTTGGTGCACCACGTCAGGTTGGAGCAGCACTCCACGTAGCCTCTGAGCAAGGCGTTCTCGTACTGCGCAGAGGAGAGCGGGGTCAGAGTCCGGACGCCCGCCGGCGGGGCGGCGAGCGGCGTTACCTTGGCGACGGTGTCCCTGTCCGTCAGGATGCCGAGGAAGAACTGGGAGGTGGGCTGAGCCTGGCAGTCTGTGATCGGACAGTTGCAGTTCATGACCAGATTCTGTTCGATCCGCGCCGTCAGGTACTCCTGCCAACACGACTGCAACACACACACACAGAGGGTCAGAGGGTCACACACACACAGAGGGTCAGAGGGTCACACACACACACAGAGGGTCACACACACACACAGAGCGTCACACACACACAGAGGGTCACACACACACACAGAGGGTCACACACACACACAGAGGGTCACACACACACAGAGGGTCACACACACACACAGAGGGTCACACACACACTCTGTCTCAGACCCGGACAGTTCGGGGCGGTTCTGACCCGGCAGCAGTAGTGCATGCAGCTCAGCGTGGGGACGGGTTCGGCGTCGGGGCCCCGGGGCCCCAGGCAGACGGGGCAGGTGGGGGCGGGGCTTGGCGGCTGCGGGTTCCTGCAGGTGAGGCCGGCGGCCATGATGAGGGCGTCGGGGTCGTCGGTGTAGCGCTGCACCAGCAGGTCCACGTTCCACCTGCAGTGGATCAGCAGGTGTTCGGCCCGGTCCGAGTCCAGGCTGAGGGTCGCCGACACCTGCGGGGACAGGGAGGGCGTCGGCGGCCTGATCGCCATGGCAACGCAGGGAAAGAACCGCCGGGAGGCCCGAGTCGTCGGCGCCGCCACGGAACCCGCGAAGGAGCAGGCCGGCGGCGGCGGCGACAAACTGACCTGCTGCACCGTCCGCCGCATCAGCTGACGGACTTCCTCCTGCGTCATCGTCCGGCCCATCGAGAACAGAACCGAGTCCAGAACCCCGTCCTCAAACTGCCGCGGCACCGGTACCAAACTGGGAACATGAGGACAGAATGAGACGGACGAACGTCCGGCGAGGGACAGACGGCCGGACGCTCGGAGGCCCCCTGACGTCTCGTTTTGTCCCTGAAGCCTTTGTGGACAGCAGACCTGCGGCTCCGCGGGTCAGAACCGGGCGCGTGCGTGGGGTCGGGGTCGCACCTGACGTCGGCCACGCTGTCCTTCCTGGAGCCGGCGCGGCCGAAGGAGAACTGGGCGTGGCCCTTCTGGGGCGTGGCCGGGTCCTCGGGGACGAACTCCACGATGTGCGGGTTGTCGTCGTTGCGGCGGACGCAGCCCTTGTTGATGACGTGCATGATGCAGGACAGCACGTCGCCGGTGCTGCAGCCGAAGCGGCCGCCGCCCGGGGAGCGAGCCGCTTCCTGCTTCTGGCACGAGTCCATGACCTGCGGAGGCGCAGCAGGAGCCCAAACATTAAACCCTGGGTGGGCCCTCCGCACAGCTCCGTAGTACAGGAGGACGCGGCACTCAGTCTGCCATGTGGTTTGTTTTAGTTCCATTTCATTTCTACAAATTGGGCTGTGGGGGGCTGTGGGGGGAGGAGGGGGCTGTGGGAGGCTGTGGGAGGCTGTGGGAGGCTGTGGGGGGAGGTGGGGGTCTGTAGAAGGCTGTGGGGGGCGGCTGTGGGAGGCTGTGGGGGGCTGTGGGGGGCGGCTGTGGGAGGCAGCGGGGCGTTGTGGCGGCGGCGGTCTGGCGGCTGACCTTGAACACCAGGTTGTCGATGTGCATCTCCTTCTCCTGCTTCATGATGTGGACGATCAGGCAGTAGATGAAGTTCCTCTTCCTTTCCAGCGTTCCCGCCGCGTCCTCGTCCACGTTCAGGTACGTCTGCCGGGGCAGCAGCTGCAGCAACGCAGGAGCGCCCTGCAGGCTGCGGGACGCCACTTGCTGGTTCAGCTGCAGCACAGCTGAGGACGGGAGGAAGGTTAGAGAGGAAGAGGAGGACCGAGGCTGCAGCTCTTACCTGTGCTGGGCTCTTCCTCGGAGCTGCAGGTCAAAGGTCCTCCGTCTGCGATGAGCGGCTGCAGAGCGTGCAGCAGCACGGCGGCGGACAGGCCGCTCTCCTGCAGCAGCTGCTGCACTCCGACCTCCTGCAGACACACGGCGGGTCAGAACCGGCCAGAACCCCGGCGGCACCGAGACCCGGCTGGGTCCTCACCTCCTGAGCGTTGAAGCGCAGCAGGATGAACATCTGCAGCGTGGAGACGTGCAGCGTCCAGCCGCCCAGCCGCAGCTCGCCGTGGCCCAGCCACGTCCACTGCAGCCGCCGAGGCTTCGAGTGGCTCAGGCTGTACATGGACTGACCTGCGGACACGGATGAACGAGCCTCAACCGGGCCTCACCTGAACCCAGCTCCTCCAAGCTGCTTTAGCTGGAGCCCGGCAGCAGAACCAGAGCCGAACAGAACCTGCTGAACCTCTGTGCTGTCCCGGCTTTAGTTCAGACAAACCCGGTTTAATCCAGGATGAACGCAGCGTAAGCAGCAACTAAAGCGGCTGAAATGCAGTCAGGAATCAAGCAGAGATAAACCAGTTCACCCAGTTCAACCAGGGTCTGGCCTCACTGGGTGAACTGGAACTCACTGTGGCTGTAGAACTGGGTGAAGTGGTTCAGGTAGGAGCAGAGCTCAGCTGGGAAATGTTTGGCCGGTTCATCCAGGAAGCAGCCGGAGGACACGGCCCAGCACCGTGGAGACAGAACCAGAACCTGGACCTCCGCCTCCTCCTCGGACTCCGCCCAGTCTTCCATGACCTGCGGCGACAGAAAGACAAAGGAGGACGGAGGCCGGGGGCCGGCGGCCCCGGGCCCCCGCAGCCTGCGGCCCCTACCTGGTCCTGCTCCTGCAGGTGGCGGTCCAGCTGCTGCAGCCGGTACAGGTGGAACTCCTGCTGCAGCTCCGCCGACTCGCTCAGGTTCTTCAGCATCTGCTGAGGGAAGCGACTCGGGAAGCAGCTGCCGATCTGGTCGATCACGGCGCTCTCCAGCCACACGTTGCCCTGGGCGAGCAGCCGGTCCCCGAGGTAGTACCTGCACAGGTAGGAGGGGGGCGGAGTCTCATCGCTGCTGCGGAACCGGGCCGGTTCTGCTGGGGCATTCCTACCTGTAGAAATGCTCGAAGGTGTTGGCGAGCTCCAGGCCCGACAAGAAGAGCATCGGCTCCAGGAACTGCTGCAGGCGCTGCAGGGTCTCCACTCCACCAGAGGGCGCCGTGCTGGCCTGGATCATCTGGTCGATGTACTGAGCGAAACGCTCACTGACCTGCGGACACAGGAAGTTAGGAAAGGAGCGATGAGACTCTGGGAACCTGAGCTGCACTGACAGGAAGCGACCAGATTAAATCAAACTGGATTAAATCTGAGTTAGTCCTGGATTATCACCGTCTTCCATCAGTGGCTGGAGACCGAGGACATTCAGATGTCCACTTTGGACACATGTCCACTCCGCAGACAGAGGCTCAAACCCAGAGAGCCGTCGTCCGGTTCACTTACGTCTCAAGGACCAGTGAGGACGAGGGACATTTGTTTAAACACAGACATGTCCACCCTTTGGACAACAAGGACAGGTGGTTGGAGAGAAGATCCACTGATCAGAGGAGACGGCTCGACGGGCTGGACCCGTCCTCTCAGGACGGGCCCTGGACGGCCCAGTCAGTGACTCTTCAGCCTGAAGCTCCTCTGGAGGGTGAAGCACGTCACTCCCCCACAGGAGCCTTAAGCCGACCCTCCCGATTGGACCCGGCCGGTTCTGGACTCACATGCATGGCTCTGAGGATGGAGAGCTGCAGCAGCGCAGCAGAGAAGCCGTGTCTCAGAGCGAGGACGAAGGCCGTCTGCTGTCCGAACAGCTCCTCCATGGCGTTCTTCAGGCGCAGGTACAGAGTACGGTATCGCTCCACGAAGTCCGGCAGGCTGCAGCTGGACTCCAGGAACTTCTTGACCTGGTGGAGCAAGAGAATCACATGACGCAGAGTTCAAAGTTCATGACTGAACAGGACAGGGCTTACGTTGGTGTGGCTTTACCTGCCGCTGCACCACTCCCTGCCAACAGAGGGCGATGCCTGCAATGCTGCTGCTGCTCTTCACCTTAGGCTTGGATGAAGACGAGGAGGAGGAAGAGGAGGCAGCAGAGGAGTCTTTGTTTTTACCCTCTTTACCATCTAGAAGACAAACAGCACAGGGTTGTTGAATGGAGCGGGCGAAATCAGACACAAAACTGCAGGCACAAACACAAAAACAATCAAAATTAAGCCAGGCTCCCTCCTCTGCTTCCCTCTGACCAGGAACCGGATCAGAACCGGGTCAGAACCGGGACCACCGTGGGAGGAGCTCAGTGGTTGAAACTCAAAGAAAAACATGACCACATCTGAAGGAAGCTGAGTGGTTCGGTGGGTTCGGGCGCGCCCTGCTGGATGCCTTTACACCTGCAGGGTTTAGGTTTTAGTGAGCAGCGCCCTCTTGTGTCGAGTCGGCAGATTAACAACCCGCTCAGTGTTCTCCATCCAGCAGGGGGAGCCGTGCCAGGATCTTGGCTTCATCGGGACCAATGAAATGAGAGCAAAAGAAAAAGCAAATGGCTTCAGAACCGAGCTCATACTCACTCCTCAGCTCTTTGCTCCGGTTCAGAACCTCTGCAAACAAAACAAACTCCTTTAGTCTCCGAACCGCCCCGGGGGTGAGGGCGTTCCCATTCCGCCCCGCTTTGTGTTCAGATGATGAACAAATCGGATCAGTAACTTCCACACAGGATCACTAACCCAATCAGATCAGTATGAAACCCGTCGGATCAGTACCAAGGGTTTCCCCCAGAAGACTTGTTGAGCTGGTCCACCGCGGTTTTGTCTTAAAAGATGTTACTGGGTAACATCTTTTACCTGCCAGACGCCATTTAAACCCACAACTGTAACGTCTTAAAATCAACAGGTGAGAAATACAATTAAAATCAATGTCAGTTATTTGCTCTTCTGTTTAATCCGTACTGCGTCAGGAGCCCCAGAAATGCTAACATTTTACACAAACCACAGATACATGAATGTAACATTTGTTTATTGAGCTGATCGATGCTGCTAAATGTGATGTTTCAGCCAGAGGGGATTCCAGCCCTGAATGGGGTTAAATGTTCATCCCGTACTGAACCGACACGGGACGCGATTCCTTCTGAATTTCTATAACTGTCCGATAGAAACGGCCATCTCACAAACTAACCCTAACAACAATGGCCAAAATAAAACAGGAAGCATTAAGGTCAGCTAAATTCTCGTGGCGGGAGCGAAAGGACCCCAGAACGCAGCGGACCGTCACGGTTGCCTAGAGACGGGCACCGCGCAGCCGCGGCTCGCCGCCGCCGACCCGCTGCTGACCCGCCGCTTTTTAAAACGTCCTGACCGATTCTCACCGTCCTCAGAAGCTGTCTGGTGCAGCGCGACGCCAGACAGAACGGATCAGGACAGGAACTGCAGAACCTGCAGAACCTGGAGAACCAGAAATCAATCATCTCCTCAGGCTGATACGGTCAGAACGTTTAGCTGTGATTAAGTTTATTATGGTGCTTTTAGTCGATTGTTTTGGTTTGATTATTTATTTAGGATGTTGAGTTTGGATGATATTTAATAAATAATAGCATTAGCCAAAATAAGTGGCCATTTTTGGGCAAATAAAATATAATAATCAAGTATATTCATGACTTGAGTGAGTTTTGCATATCTTGGATATCAAACATAATGCTTTATATCGCTCCACTGTTAAACCCTTTACAAACTCGTATTATAGTTTGAAACGTTCAGCTCAGGATAAGAGGAATAACCTCGTTTGCATGCAACAGTTGGACAAGGAGCTGAACATGCTGAACAGGATGCAGCGTGTGGAGGAGTTTC
>CAEGAE010028521.1:0-18202 GCA_903067095.1 Girardinus metallicus | reverse complement strand
GTTGCTGGTGCCTATCTCCAGCTACGTTCCGGGTGAGAGGCGGGGTACACCCTGGACAGGTCACCAGTCTGTCGCAGTTGCTTTGTTATAAAAACCTTAATCATAAATCAGTTATGCCTGATAGAGTCTGTGTTTTTACACATATATGAAAAAGTTAGAGCCTTCTTGCTTGAATTTTATCCCCTAATGTTTACACTTGATTTATTTTCCACATTCAGGTTGGTTTTGGAGTTTGACCTGCTGTTCTACGCCTTTGGGAAACTGGGGACGGTCACCTGGGCTTGGCTTGCCATGTTTGTTTACACCCTCTTTGTTCCTTATTTCATCCTGGAGTTTTGGGGTTCTTTGTACCACAAATTCCCCTCCAAGTTGGGGCTCACTCTGGGTGCAGGGTTGATTTTTACAACCATACAGACCTGCGTGCTTGGACTGTTCCCAATCTACACGGTTGTGCATCACCAGCTGCCTCCAGCATCTCGATTTATTGTGATTCTGGAGCAGGTAAGTGTGTAGCTGTGTGAAGGTTTCTAAGAATGCATTGTTAGAGAGGGCTGTTTATTTATCTGACACAGGCTCCTTATCGATGTTCCCAGCTATCGCTGCTGTCTTGCAGAAAATTGAAACATTCAGTGCAGGAACTTTGATTATGATGTTATTAAATTTCCTCAGATTCGATTCTTGATGAAGACCTACTCGTTCATTAGAGAAACGGCCCCTGCTATCCTGAAGAATGCACCAAAGGAAGGTAATGTACCATGGTGTTTCGATATCAGGTGTATTTACTCCGCAGGCGTTACCATTATTCACAGTGGCACTCCAAGACACAGGAGAAAAATAACTGAAACTAAGCAGCAGGTTACTGGGAATATAGCTCACACCAACATTGAACCTTACAATGAAAACAACAGCACACATATAAATAACATGGTTCCTGATGATGGTCCATGAGTTGCTCATAAAGAAAGTCAATTTAAGCAAAAAAAAATTGCATCTGTGGACCATAAATTTAATACCGTTGTAAAAAAGTTGCAAACTCGAGAAATAAATATGACCCAAAAATAAAGGCGCATAAAAGAAGCTCCCATAAAAAAATTACAAAATGTTTTTTCTGAAGTAAAAAATAAATTTAAAGTCACTTGTACTTTTTAAATTAATACAAAGGCTTATTACAATTTATTTATGCTACATACATTCAGTTTCCTATATGATTTTGTAGTTTTAAACTGATATTTACTCATGTTAAGGAAGACAATTTCCTTTTATTGCTGTAAAGAAATATGCTTATATATTAAAACATAAACAATAACAACAATACAGCTCAACATCCTCCCAGTAGACTCATGATTTGGGATTAATTTTGTTTTGGCATGGCCAGAAGTAACACAATTCACTTGTGTTAATGAAAAAAAATCTAAAAGAATACTGAGAAGAAGCGAACGCAATTGATTTGCAGTGCTTGCTCTTAATAATTGAAAACATTTCGTTACATTTCATGCTGCTCAAGAGGATAATTTGAAACACAAAGACAGCTTTTCTGAGTGCCTTTTGGAGTGGCAGCTCACAATTTCCCCAAATAAAGAACCGAAAAGCTTTCAATCTCTGTTTTAAAATAATTTTAAACAATAGATTTTTTTGTTTCAGTGAAAATAACGGAGAATAAATAATAGACATTGCGTCAGCAGTTTTGTATTATGGCTTAATGTTTTTTTTTTTTGATTGATTCTGTACTGCTCAGTTTTAAAGACAGGAAAATATTAAAGCATACAACTGTTGTTTTCAGTTTTCAAAAAAAAAAAAATTAATAACCGATGTTAAAGAAGCGGTATTTTGTCCATCACAGCAATATTAACTGAACTGTCATTTTCTTCCAGGAGAAAATCCCAGATTTCCAACATTTTCCAGCTACTTGTACTTCCTTTTCTGTCCGACACTCATCTACAGGGAATTTTATCCTCGGTAAGTCACCTCATCTGGTTTGAATTAGACTAACAGCAATGTGAGTTTCATTTGTAAAGCACATTTAATTTAACACACACTAAATAAGCTGAAACTAAAGATGTGAAGTATTTTGAGGTTGAAAGCCTTCTGAAAAACAAAACTAAACCACAGTGACCCTTCAGCGCAGCCATAAACACTCAAAGGATCTCGTCTACCCCACAGCCTGCTAAATATTAAAGAAACATTCATTGTTTTTTGACTAATCAGTGCATGAAATGGCTCACAGAGAACTTCACTAATTTCCTGTAACATCTATTTGAGCTGCAGTGCTAACACTAGAATGAACATAAACAGTTGTTAGGTTTGTGCTAAACTATGTTGTATTGTAGAGAACAATATTAGACTTTTTTGCATTTTGTGTTTTATCCACAGAAATAGACAAATACGTTGGAAATATGTTGCTGTTACTCTTGGCAAGGTAACATTACCGGTTTTTACATTTAATGAGCGTGTGATAAAAACATGTAAAACATTAAGAGGAAGGCCTTGTGATGAGTAATGGTATTGAAAAACGTGTTTGTATATATAGTGACAGCTGACCTATATCCTTTCATTTTATAAATGTAACCTCTTATTCTGACAAAGCATTGGTCTTATTATCTTATCTCTTTTGCATTATTTCTTTCTCACTGTGTTCATGTTTTAACTCCTAATCATAGATTTTTGGATGCCTATTTTATGGATATTTCATCCTGATGCGACTTTGTATACCTGTCTTCAGACCAGCTGAGACCAATCAGCCTTTTAGCAAAAGAGCAATGGTTCTGGCTGTATTTCACTCCATATTACCAGGTATTTTACACGGTAAAACATCTACACACATCCACGTTTGAAAATACTACGCTGATTTGCCATACACTCAAAACAATTGATCTCTGAATTTACTTGTAACATCTGTTCTTGCTTCTAACATCTTGTACCGCCGGTGGGTTTGTACTGATAAATATATCACATCCCATTAAGTGCAGTCTCTAGTGTGTTTGATTCAGTGATAAGATTAAAGATGCTATTATAAAAACAGACACAGGTAATTAAAGGTTGGCTCGTTTACCACTCCTATAAAGTGAAGAGCTTTTAGAGTGCTAATATTAAAAGATAAGTGTTAAGTTTCAATTCCTCGAAGGTTCCTGGGAGCAGTACCCACTTCATGATCTCCTTTTCTTCTTTGTGTTTCAGGAATAATGCTCCTCCTGCTGTGTTTCTTTGCCTTTTTGCACTGCTGGCTCAACCTCTTCGGGGAGCTGCTGCGTTTTGCTGACAGGATGTTCTACAAGGTCTGTGATTCTTGATTTCCTGTCACACCACCTCTCTCCTGGGAAAGCATTATTGGCAAATCTGTTTCCTTTCCCAAGTGGGAAAAACAGATTGATGACAAATGAAATTGGAGCAGCAGGGTGGAAATCCCCCAAACACTTCACAGACTTGTTTTATTGATAGGTGTTGCTTTTTCTGAAAAAGCAACATTTTTGCACATTCTGTTTCAAGAATTTTGCTATGACCTCATTAGTCCTTCTCAACATTTTAAAAGCTTTTCTAACAATGGTAAATATGAATGAGGAAGTACTTCAGGTTGATGCAAGACAAGAACTTTATAGAAACATTGTTTAACCTCAAAAGTTCAGCCATCAAAACATTCATTTAAAGCCAATATTGACTGTTTTTAAATATAAAAAAGGGTGGTCAAGACTCCTGAAAAAACCTTTAAACAGTTTCTTGTATCAGTAAAATACATTCTTTTCCTAATATTCATCATTTTAATAGTTATTTTTCTTGCTTTCAAAGCTCAAGAATTATGTTTAAAAGGAAGTAAGTTTGTGAGTAAATCCACTTTTGCTTCAGATAACAAATATGCTAAACACGTTATTGTGAGTGCAATAGGCTCAGTGCAATTGTTGCTACATAATTAAATTAGTAGAATAACAATTCCTTTAAGACAAACATGTGCTTATTCACACCCATGCACTAATAAAAATATAAATTAGTTTCCTTAAATTATTTACACATTAAACCTCAAATTACATCCATTTAATTTACTTTTAAACATCTAGTTCAACGTATGCTACAATCTTTGATATTTGTCTTCTTCAACCGAAAACAGGTTATTAGCAGGAATCGCTCTGCAACATTTAATAACAGGGTGAGACAGTAAATCAGCCATTTTATTCAGGTGTTGGATAAGGGTCATCTACAAGTTGCAGTACCTTGGTCCCCAAGTACTGGAGTTTGATACCCGTGATCTATTATGCACTATGTGTAGTTCATCTTGTTGCTCATGTTTATATGTCAGGTGGCTTCCCCGTGTTTGTGCCATCCTTCTACTTTTCTATTTTGATTTGACATTTTAGAACCCATTTACAGTGTTTCCCAAAAGTATTCAAACCCTTATAGCTTCAGATTAGCATCCTCATAAAAATCAAGAAACACATCACAGTGGTCAAAGTTAAAGAGAGAGTGAATATTACCAGATGGCATTCCAGTAGGCAACACAGGTTGTCAAAACTGTTGGTTGTAGTTTGTTAAAAACAAAGGTAGTAATTCAGAACAAATCAGAATAAACAGTGACTTCCAACGTTTGTGGCATGACCCTAGTTTTGACATTCATCCAAGTTCATTTCTTTCTTATGTAGTCATTAATTTTAGCAAAAACTATTCTAAATGCAGATACACTTTTCAGTTCTTGAGCCAACATTATCCTTAAAAGGGAATTATTTGTTTTCTGGGGTGGAAAATGCCTTTTTAAACAGCCAAATCAACATGATCTGACTGCGGATTATGTAGTTTTCCTTTACCTTTTTTGTTTATTTGATCTGCTTGTTAGTACAAGAAATTACTTTCATTCTGCACAAATGTTTTTGATGTAAGGTTATTTTATTAGTTGAGACAATATGACTTTGGAGACAAGCTGAGCTGTAAAAGGCACTCACTTAACCATTTGGCTTTTCTTTAAATGGAAATTAAATTATGCAAAGGAAAGAAAAAAAACAACCTAACCCATTAAAAGTCCCTCCCTCTGGCAATTGAGTTTATTGAATAGAAATCAAAACAATATTTCAGCTCCAAGCATGACCTTCAAAGTATTGAGCCGGTGGATCTGTAAAGCCATCATTGATTTGAAATGCTCCTATGCATTCATGAAGATCAAAGTGTTTCGCCTCTCTGAGTGCAAAACCTGAAAACAATCTGAAATCCTTTATATTCTTGTTGGTGATTAATTGCAGGGCTTTCAGGTGTTATTCAGGCTTCAAAAAGAGCAAAACAAAAAAGTATTTTAATTTGATCAAGCGACTGAAAATTGGTTTCTGTTTTCCAGGACTGGTGGAACTCTACATCCTTTGCAAACTATTATCGGACCTGGAACGTAGTGGTTCACGATTGGTTGTACTACTACGGATACAGAGACTTCCTCTGGGTAAGCAGATTGTCAGGGTTGAGGATTACAACTGATGCTCAAAAAGTAGCATACCCTAAGATGAAAAGCTTTTTGGTGTCTGATCCAGCCTGATGCTTGACCTCTGACCCAATCACTCTCTCTGACACGCTCTCTCGCACTCTGCAGCTGTCCAACAGGAGATTCAAAGCAGCAGCTATGCTGTCCGTGTTCATCGTCTCTGCAGTTGTCCATGAATATGCTTTGGCCATGGGCTTTGGCTTCTTCTACCCTGTCATGTTCTGTCTATTTGCAGTTTTTGGAGGTGAGGAAATTTACTTAGTCACACACATAACATGCAGAGACTAGGCTTAGGAAACAAGAAGTATCACTATGCATCTTAACACCAAAATATCATTGAGAAAAATTCAAATGTGAGTTGGCCTTTTTCTTCAGATAAATAATCTTCACTTATTACTCAAAACACTTTGTTTTAAAGTCTCCCTTTTAACAGTGTTCAGCATTGTAGCTCACAGGAATTATGCAAAACAAAAGCCGGAAAGAAAGGAACCACATGGAATCCGAAGAGGCAGCCAAAAGTTTCCAGGGGGTGATAGTGTTACATACAAAAGACTTTGAGCATCAAAACATGCTCAAAGTCTCATAGGCCATAGTAAGATCTACAGCTCAAATGTGAGTTTATAAGGCACAGATTTAATTTCCAGTTTGCCAAGTGAACCTGGTGACCTAACAGCCCAACCCCCTTCTCAGGGATTTAAAAGAACTTTGTATCTTTTAAATCTATTTAGATTAACAATTAAATTCTTGTCACAAAAAATTCAAATACAAACCACAAATGTTCTGCCAGAATATAGATATTTTTGCTCCAGTTCTGACCAGCTTTGTTACTCTGATCAAGTCAGACAATCATCAGCACTCCTTTTTCTACAAACAGTTGTGTCACCAGACAACGGTGCAGTGGTTCTTTCTTACCAGCAATGAATGGAAGCAGCTAAAAGTCTCACTTTTATAAACATTTGGTTTTTGTTTTACTCATGAGAGTTTGCTCAGTACTACAGTATAGATGTCCAAGCATCATTTCAAAGATGTATAACCTATTACCCAACTCAAGTTATACAAAACCTGCAACAAATAGTTTTCCTAAAACAGAAATCATCAGACAGGCTTTGAGTGGCTCGTCTGATAACGAGATTTTTGGTCAAAGACAGATGTGGAAGGCTAGGCTGATTTCTTTCTTTTTGCACTCTAGTACAGCCAACTTTCATGTACAACATGTGACCAGATGAAGGTAAATGCCAAGCTATTTTCATATGCAACTATCATGAGAGGAATCAAACAAAGAAACAGAAAGCACTAGATATTTAAGCAGCCAGATGTAAACAGATGTTTCTTTAACAATTTTCTCAGTACCCCTCAGTGTAAGGGCAAAATTACAGAGTGAGATTTAAATAGTTTATAAGCTATATACAGATTAACTCCATATTGTTTCATCTGTTATCACAGTGTAATCAATTAGCTGTGTTGCCTTGGTAACACTACACATTGTTTCTTTGTTGTTTTTTTTCTCAAGAAAACAGTAAATGTTCTGCTTACAACTAGGTTGTTGTAGTTTTGAGTTTTCACCTTTCACCTATTTGTCCCTCAGGCACAACTCAAACATAGCATTACTGATTAACTGCATTTATCATCAATAACCATCTTTATGTCCTTTTCTTTTAGTGGCTTTCAACTTCACCATGACCGATAAGCGACAGAGCCCCGTGTTCAACGTCATCATGTGGGCGTGTCTCTTCCTGGGTCAGGGTGTCCAGGTGTGTCTGTACTGCCAGGAGTGGTACGCCCAGATACACTGCCCACGAGCAGGGGTATGTACTCTAGCTAAAGGTGGAAAATGTGCTTTCACTGCTTCAGAAATGTTTTTACACTCCTTTACAGTATGAGTAGCTGGTACATATGAGATCGCTTGGTATTTTAATATAACCTCAGAAATCTTTCGATTTATATTTTGATATTGATACAAAAGGGTAACCATGTGACTTGACTTTATATTAACTTTACATCAAATTAATGAAGAAGTTCCTCAATAAAGAGATCGTTAGACAAAAATTTGACCCCTGTTTTAGATAAATGAAAAGTAGGTCAGCTAGTCAATAAACTCACTGGCATTAATGCTGGGTCAAAGGGATTGTAAAAAAAAAAGAAAAAAGCAAACCAACAAAAAAAACATGACTACCACATGAGCATATTATACAGTCCTATGGTTGTATAAAATAACACAATATTTTCCACTGCATTGCTTTTGTTGTAAAATCTCACACAATTTAGAAAAAATTAAATGCATTCAGAAGTATTTTTTAAAATCTTCTGTAACATTTAATTTCAGTCTTACAGCAAACAGTTTGTATGACCTAATTTTGTCAAGAACATAGTACTTAATGTTCTCATTTCACAAGGTTGCTGCATAAAGAGAGAGAGAGAGATTTTAATCCATCTTTCTTTGCTCTGATTTTCAACAAGATCTCAGTTTCAGTACTGAAATTATCAAGCAATAATCCTTCTTTTATATCCATTGCACCACATCTGTGTATTCTGTCATATGTCAATATCTTCAGTGACGGCCCATTTTAAATTTTCTGTCGGAGGCTACTGGATTTTTATCTACAATCTCGTGCTTCTTTAGAAACATAACGATGTTGCTCTTTAGCAAGTTTCCCAGGGCCTTTGGAAAATAAAAGGCCCACAGCATCACTGATCCACCATGATACTTAATAGTAAACATGAAGTGCATTTCTACATATTAAGCTTTTCTTATATACTAGACCAGGAATCTCCAACCTGACTCTTTGGCTCGTTCACAATAGCTCAAAAGTAGAAATATATCAAACTATCTACACAAGACACACACAAGGAATAAATAAGCACAATAAACTACATTCACTGAGAAAGGACTGAAATAAAGTAAAATTGAAACAATGCTGATGTAATCTAAAGACCTAAAGAACACAGTAATAATGAAAGTAGAATGAAAAAAATCAAAACACAAAAACAACCTGACAATGAGTTATTTTTCAACATCATGTATTTTTCCCCCCACTGAATAAATGTGCTCAGATTGAATGTTTGATTATTTTTGTAGGTTTTTTTTGTGTGACAGTTTTTTACTGCAACATAACATGAATTTGTTTTAAGGCCTTTTTACACATTTTAATATAGACATGCCAATAAATGTGGAAGCAGCAGTGAGATTCACAGTCAAGAAACATTTTGTCGGCTACAATTCACACATCTGTGCCGGCTATAAGAGTGACAAACTGAGGGAAGCAAACCATTTCATCATCCCAGCTTTTTTATTTGTTCTTATTCTCTGTTTGTTAGAACATAAAAGAAAAGATAGTGTTGGTGTAGACGTGCAGAGAATCCTTAAACATCATCTGGAGCAAAACATTTTCAGTGTACACACAAATCAATGGAAGAATGGCAGATGTGGGAACAATTCATGAGGATTTAACCATTAGAAACCCAACCTTTATACTGGGCGTTACATATTACTTGGAGGATTGGCACGACAGATGGGTTAACATGAATTTAAAACTCTGAAGTTCACCACAAATTTCTTTGTCTAAAAAATTAGGTACATGCTTGTTACATGGTTAGAACAAATAATTAACATAAACGTTTATATAAAAACAAACAACATAAAAAAAAAACTTGTATGTGATTTTTTTAAATATTTCCTTTCATTTTCCACAAACAGGATAGTTTGTGGGAGCTGGTGTTGCCTCGATCCTGGTCCTGCAGCTACCAGACATGAAGCCATATTTCTCTTTAATCTGGATTCAACATGAATGAAGCTGGAAAAATTTATAATGGACTGAAAAAAAGGAAAAGCAAGCAAGGAAGAAGAAAACTTGAAACATGTGCAAATTACATTTTTGCACAGACAGCCTTAAAAACACTTTGTTACTTAGTTCATTGAAAAGAACATCTTAAAATTACTGTTTTCTTTGATCACAAAGAGACAGAACAAGATTACACAGGAAAATTGGTGACCACTTATCATTAAAAGTATGTGTTGCTGTTGAAGTGGACCATGTAATTAAATTACTTCATATAATGTTAGACTGGTCACGTAAACAATAATTTTCAGAAGGGAATAAGTACTGTGTTTCCGGACAGTACTAGTTGTCTAAAGTTATATGTCACATCCCTTTAAACTTTAATTTTTGAAATTTACATGTCTTGAGCCTTGTAGGACAATTTCCCTTTTAATGGCTTATTGTTTTCACTGTTTTTATATTAAAAACATTATTGTTTCTTTGCTCGGCTTTCCGTTTTGGTACTATACAAAGTCATTTCAGCTTTGAAGCATCTTTAAACTGGCCTTGAACCTGATGGCGCCTCTGGCCAGCAGAGCGCATTACAACTTTAGTTCTGACATGTTTGACATTTCCCTGGCAGGGATTGGTTGATGGAGCGGCTGTGTAAACCAGCCAACCAACCACATTCTGCGGTGTCCTATCAGCATGCCACAAAGCCTCTGTTTGCCTGCAGCATGAAGCAGGAAGGAGAGGATTAACTTTGGTACAGTGTTTGCATTAGTGATGTAATGCCCTGTAAACTGATGGGGCACAATAAAAGAGCTCAGCGAGGTAGACGCTGGGCAGCTTTTAGGGAAGTGTAGAATTCAGAAGATTTGTGTTTATAATTATTAACAAACGTGTGTGATCACTCCGGTAGTTTGACATTTTTTTAAATCTCCAAGAAGATTTTATCTGTGTCTATAAAAAGGTTGTTGCACATTTGGTTTCTGTCATAGATGCAGTTGTCAGACAATGAATCACTGGCACTATAAAGGTCACAAAAAGAAATTTGAATCTAAACAAACCCTGCTGCAGATTCTGAGTTCCTTTTCTTGGGACCGTTTGACCACATGGGGGCAGAGCAAAGGAGTCATAGGAGAGAACTTAACATATTCAGTTATTTATTAATTCTGTTTCATAGGGACAGACACAATAACATAGACAAACCAAATAGAACTGCAGTCCCATGCCTGTATCGTGTTGCCTATAGTATTTGCAGCACTTGTCACTTATATTGACAGAACACCTTTGAAACTTTAACTGTACTCTATTTCTCTTTCTATCATATGTATATGTACTAAATCTAAAATAACTGAGCTTTGGAGCAATACTTGTATCCTATCTTCTAATTTTGATGTATTTTTCTTTAAAATAAACATCTTCGTCTACAGGTGTGTCTCAGAAAATTATTAGAAAATCTTCAATGAATGATTCATTCCAAAAGTAAATATTACTCATAGATTGGGACATTTCAAGTGTTCAGGATACTAAAAAGTACTTAAAAGTATGAGCAAGTATTCTGTACAGAATACTTGATGTATCTGTCTGTGGCTCTTCTAAAGTGTTCAGGAAGCCCCAGATGCTTTAAAAGAGGATTGTATCTCTGTTATTTTGCATTGTTGGCTTTGGTGTCTCATCTACCTGCAAACCTCCATAGGTTCTCTATGGGATTCTGGATAATCAAGTGCAGCAAAAGCTTGGTCATTAAACCAGGTGTTGGTGTTTTGGGAGTGAGAGCAGGCGTCCAGTCTACTGGAGAATTACTTTTCTAAAGAGCTTGTCAGCTCAAGAAAGCATAAAATGCTCTAAAAATGTCAAGACTTTGGACTCCCCGAATAATCCTTTTGGGATGGTAACTTCATCAGGAGTGGTTTAACTCCAAGTATGTGACACTGGTAAACCATGTCCTGGATAAAATTGTATGTAATTGCTTTGAGTTTTGAATACAGTCTTACAATCCTCTAAAAAGTACAGTTATCTATGTTTTTCTTCCACTCAACTTACAATGTGTTGGATATCTCAATCTGCAAAAATCTTGCTTCTTTATAAATGTTCTTTTTTGGCTTACCTTCCTAATAGAGGGTGTCAGTGACTGTTGGCAAGACAACAGTCCTATCAGCAGATTTAGCATTATATTTCTGTATTCAATTTTTTGTTTCGTAATCATATGTAACATTAAAATTTCCTCAGAAACTGAATAATGGGCTTCTTAACATCTCTAAGACATAATCATCAAAATAAACAGATATAACAAAGATGTGTTACTCTGTAACGACACTCTAAAATACAGTCTGTATGTTTCAGTTTTTAATTAAATTTCTGAAATTAATCAACTTTTTTGATAGCCTAATTTACTGGTGAATACTGATATATAAGGAAAAAAATAGCTAAATGTGGGATGAAGAAAAAGTACAAATTTGTAGACTGTAAAATACTAGCATTATTGGGTTAAGTTACTTATTTTTCCAGGTAGTAACAATGATTCAAAATACTAGAATGGTTTTCTTCATTATTAAAATCTAGTAATCCAGAATTACAAGACCATACAGTTTTTGTTTTGTTTTTCTTTTAGACATAGTTGCTTTACAAAAGCTTGCAGGATCTTGAGTTAAGCCTGATTTGGTTTTTATAATACAGAAATTACACAAGCAACCACAAGAAATGTTCTGGTTTTACATACTTAACAATGGAAAATGTTGCAAAGCAGACCAAAAGTGCCTCATCCAACAGACTGGATTGTTGTCCTGGCTCCAGAATGTTCTGAAATCATTACGATCTCTTCAGTGTCATCTGATATAAACATTTTCAAGCTTTCTGAAAACAAAGCGGCAGAAAATTGAAACAACAAATCGTGATGAAAATCCAGATTGTTTTATTGGTGTTTAATCGGCTGGCAGGTTTGCCAAAGCACCATAAGAAACAGACGTGAATGGCAGTACGATGCATTCAGGAGTAGTGGAGCATGCCAACAGTAAACAACTCTTAAAAAAAATTTTTGAGAACATTTTACACAAATGCACATTTTATACAGCAGTGATTATATTTTTTAACACTGTGCAAAAACTCTTCACAGAGGGGCATCATTCACAGAGATCAGAGACTGGAAACAAATCGAATGCGAGCCACACGCAGCGTGGGGGAAGGGCGGCGGGATTCGCTGCAGCCATATACGGGGATTAGAGATGAATACGCAGATACTCGCTTACTGCCATCTGAAAACACATCCAGACAGCCCTGTCCCGCTCTGCTGCTGCGTTCGCGTGTATCCGCGTTGGTGTGCAAGGGCATCGAGAGCGTGCATGTTGGGGAACAGATCAGCTTTGGGTCTGGCACAAAGTGGCTCAGGAAGCAAGCATAGCTGTGACGTTACTCCAAACTGTCTTTGAACATTTATAATCAGGGTTTTTGGAAGCACGACTAACGGAAGGCAGACAGTCTCCTGCAGAGAGAAAGAGACTCAAAGTCCATGCACATAATCTTACATGACCACACTTTCTTTAGGAGTGACTTTCAACAGGAAGAGGATAGATTAAGTGTACAGACGCACTGAATCTGTCCAACACATTTTTGTGGGCTAGCAGTGGGAGCCATAGTCATAAAAAGCTTTCTAAAGAGCTCTGGACCACATGAGGACAAGAATGATAGAGATACTTAACCAAACTATCAAATCATATGGCTGGAAAACTGCAGCTTCCGTTAAACAACAAACACATGATTTAAAAAAAAAAAAGAGAACAAAACACAATTGTTATTCTGCAACTCAGAAGCATTAACCCCACAAACAAGTAAAAAAAAAAAGCAAAGAATTTGCTTTTTGGCTGGAATATTACAGCGTAAACGATACCAAAGGGCTTTGGTCCCAGACTCGTTTTTGTCCAAGTGCTTTAAAGGAGCAGACTGCGGCAGCATGCTAATCAGAGGTACTTTACATAGAAACATGGTGCTGCAGCACCATCCTACATTAAGTACATTTAGCAGGCAGATTCAGCAAAGTTTGAACAGATTTCCACTCAGTGCAGATGGTACCTCCTTTAATCTTAGTCAAATGTATAAAACATAAACCTGTTGTGAAAGTTCTCAACAGAATGAAGCGTCAACTGGTGCTTGACTGGTTTCCATGAGAAAGTTCCCAGCCATATGGCTCCTTGTTAACTCACAGACAGACTGACGCTTTGTTTACTTGCAGAGCTGCTCTGGGCTCTAGACGGCGGACTGTCCCTGCTCATTTTAAGAAAGTGGAGGCTCAGCATTCATGTGACTGTCAGTGAGGGCCTCAAGCCATGCACATACATTTACACATGGCCGGGGTTTGCATTCAAAACAAAAACACAGTTTAAAACAAGGAGCAAGCAGAAAAAATAACTATAATTATCCACATGAACTCTGCACCAATAGTAAACAAATGAAGACCTATGTATCCAGCATCATATAAAAATAATCTGATAATTTGAGTGGCATTTCTCTGTAACCCTTGACAATTTTTGACAGAGGAGTTCACTTCAGTGAAACTTGTACAGATTTCAGCTTCAGACCTCTTTAATAATCTTTACAAAACCTTATTTAGTTTAATCACAACTTAAAGAAGATTATGAAAAATGTGGTTTAGCATCACATGAAAACAGCTATCAACTCCACTTGAAAAGTGAAGCAGAGGAATCAATGCTTCAAACCTCGTATGGGTGCAAGACGTGACATTGAGAGTAAAAAAAAACAAGAGCAGTTTGGCAGTAATTGTGAAACTCAGGTCCAAACATAGAAAATCCATATTAAAATATGTCAAACTCCTTAATTTAGTCTTGAGGTCATTTTGGAGTGGGGTGACATTTTCCTGCCACAGTAATCTCTGCAGTACCTCTTCAGGTAGAAAAAGCCAAAAAGCTGGCGGCTGCGCAGACGCCTATTTTGGAGCTCTCTGTCTCGCTAGCCGCTTCATGAAGCAGCAGGTTACAGTTGCGATGATGAAGATGCCGACAAACAAGGCCGATGAGACTCCGACCACCAGAGGGATGAGCAGGAGGTCAGCAGCTGGAGAAGCAAAGGAAAAAATGGAGAGAAAGACATGAAAATACTTTAGTTCTGTTTTTCATTGGATATATTTATAATTTGGTAACAAGAATGTCTCAAAGTTTCAGAGCTTAAGGAATATGAGCTTATTGGAGGTCTGTGGCACTGCATTTTAAGGCACTTCCTTCTGGAGCTTTGTGCAAACACATATATTCTGTTTTTGCGTTTTCAACCCACTTAAATGTTTAAGATCCCCAAACTAATTTTTGTATTACACACAGACAATCAAGTGCAAATGTGATTCTCAAAACATAATTCCATTTACGAAAATAATTAAAAGGCTATGATCCAAACCAAACTGGCTCTACATGAGACGGTAAATGTCTCCTAAACCTAAGCTCTGGTTTTGCCTTCCTTAGGAGCAACAACTGCCATTATATATTTCAAAAAGATTACTTTTAGTCCTTTACATCTGTACGGAGGAATTTTGTCCACACTTTTTTCATGCGGCCATACTGCAGGATTTTCAAGCATGAGTGGCCTGTTTAGGATCAATCCACAGCATCGCAGTCAGATTTAGGTCCACAACTTGATTAGGGCACTGAAGAACCTTCATTTTTCTATTTTAAGCCACTCAGAGGTAGAAATGCTGATGCACTCTGGATCATCGATCTGAAGGGTGTTTGAGAGTAAGATCACAAGCTGGTGGCTGGACATTTCTCCTTTAGTGCACACAGCAAATAACAGCATTTTTCTATATTTTTCCTAGACACAGACAGAAGACTCAGCAACTTGATATGAAAGGTGAAGAAAAGTACAATGGAGGAATGAATTGACACAGAATGTTCAGCTAATGTGGCAGGTCATTGCATGAAATGTGACTGGCTATGCTCCAAGTTAGAATCACTAGTTGATTCTTCTAAACATTTAAAATAAATCTTATTACTGTGCTAATCCCCAAGAAACTTTGTGCCACTGCTCAGAAGTTCACTTGTCAAGGCTGGACCAAACAGTGACCAAATTTTAGCAAATAACTGAGAAAATGGACTTAATACAACAAGGCTCTCACCTCTGGCATACAGATAAACAGTCACTTCATTTGACTCTGCTTTGGCCCCCGTGTCGTACCAGCCTCCATGAGGATCCTGTCCCCACACTTCTGCACGACATCCATACATGCCCTGGTTCTCCACCGTTGCCATGTGAATCCTCAGCCTGTAGCTGACGGCAGAAAGCCGGTCGATGCTGATCTCACTGTCGTTGACGTAGATATTTGCTACACCATTGTACATCAGAGTAGCAATGAGCCTGGGTTGTGCTACAAGTTCAGCGTCTAAGGGAGCGCCACCCGAGTTCCTTGTGATGACTGGTTCAGGAATCGGCCGCCACAGCCATTGCACTTGAACCTGCACCGGACCTGTGGTTGTCACTGTGGCGTTGCAGATTAGGGTGATGGTGCTTCCTCGTTTCAGCAGGGGGCCACGCGGGAGCCGAGCCACAGCTGAGACCAAAACATCTGAGGAAAAAAACAACATTGAGAGATGAAAAATAGGGAAATAACAAAAATGGATCAAAATAATGAGACAAAAATCTACCAAACAAATTAATGTTTGGCTGTTTAAGCTTTTTGAGCTCCTTCAGAATGACAACAATATCAAACACACCACTATATAATACATCAAAAGACATATTTCAGTGAACTTTATTTATTCCAAGTCCATAATAGCTATTAAGTAATGCAATTAAGTTCAAAGTTTTTAATTTAGTCTGTAGTTTGTTCAGAGAGAGCACTAGCATTTCAGTGAATACCAGGAAGGCTCTAAATGAAGTACAGGAAACTTGTTTAGTTTTATCTTTTGGAGAAAAAAAATGTTGTTCTGTCTTTTGACATGCTGCATTTGGAAAATGCTGACCGTCTTTTAGATATCACAGACACAAGTAAATACACAAAGAGGGTGATGCTTTAATAAAAATGGCTGAAATTGCTAATTTTAGATGCTAGAGACAGTTTAAAATGTCAATTTTAGAAGAATTGGGTCAATAATCAACATAAAACCTCTTGTATATTGGCTGCTCTCTCACACACATGACGTTCTAATATTACAGATTAGTTTAATTCAGAAGCTTTAAATGAACAAATCGATATCTACAAGCTATCATTATAGACCAGAGAATGATTATTTTTGATTGGAGCATCAACATTTTTTGTTAGAGTTTCTGAAAACACAACTAGGGCTGCTCCATAACAGAAGATCCTGTGATTGTGATAATATTGGTTAAATTTGAGATGACTGTTTTAGTTCCATGTGTTCTTCTTTCTTCTTTTTTCTCAACTGTGAAAAAAACGTTAACATTTTGGGAGATGTCATTAGTGTCCATTATGAGCATCTTTTCCCACTAGATTCAGTCCAACTGGCTAAACATTATTACGTTAGGATGCAAAATGCATTTTTACAACACTTGGACTAAATCATTTAACAATTATTACCCTCCAAACAGTCATTTGCAATACGTAGCAATAATCCATCACCCTCTGGCTTCACAAATTTTTTTGAAAAACCACCATTTCCCCTCTTGAATGAGCAGAATACTCCTTCTTTTGATTCAGATGTGTTGAACCAGGGAAACCTCTACAAAATGTAGGACAGTGGTCCTTGATGCCTGTTTTTGGACACTACTGCCTTCAACAGATAATGTAGTAAAAGATTCTTTCAAAATATGGCTGGGAAACATAAAACCATCTTCAGGCAAGTAATATTAAAGATAGGGGGAATTTTATTTTATCTTAGGCTTACCTTTGGTCTTCAGGTTGACGGTGATTCCCTCTGACCTCTGGGTGAGCGTTGCAGGAGTAGACGGGTTGGGGTTTTTTCTGCCAGCATACACACTCACCACACAGCGATACACGCCTGAGTCGGCAGGCTGGGCTGAGAAGAGCTTTAAAGAGTACTTCCCCTCGGACACTTTCTCCATAGAGCCGCCACTGGCTCTGCTGAGGTCGTCTCCCCAGCTTACAGTACCGTCCGGGCTCATCCGAGCCACTTCAACCTTATCAGCAAACCACCAGTCAGTAAGGAATGCAATGTAATTTCAGCTTACTGATGAGAATATTATGATTTATTCCAGGGTTTTACATTATAATAGTACACATATATATTGAGTTCTACAATCTAATAGAAAATACAATGAACTACAATTAAAAAACATATTTCTAAATAAGTGAGCAAAATGAAAATGGCAGTACCTCTACTCCTCCGGTTCCAACAGCATCACTGCTGACTGATCCTCTCTTCATCCACTGCACCAGCAGACCCGAGTTCAGCTCAGATGCCAACCCCAACACCTCACAGGTCAGGATGAGAGGGGACCCAACCTGGAGGGTCACCTCCCCCCGGGGTGAGGACACTACACCTAGAGACTCCGCTTGAGAGGAACAGAGACAGATTTGATGAAAACAAAACTCTTCTGAGTGCCAAGGCACAAACAGGCACTTAGACTGTGATTAAATAAATCTCTACAGGAAGCGAGATATGGCAGAGAGCAGTTTCCTAGAAGCAGATTGCCTAAACAGACTGTAAAACGCTCAACAGTGTGCCTTTCATTGGTATTCAACCCTCTTTACTCAAGTACTTCTTAAGAAAAAGCCAGTGAAACTAAATGCCTTCAGGAGCCATCTTGTTAATAGAGAAAGCCCACAGTGTTAATTAATCTCAGTATAAATTCAGCTTTTCTGTGTAGGCCTCTGAGATTTATTAGATGGTAAATGGACTGAACTTATATAGTGCTTTATCCGATCATTTTTGACCACTCAAAGTGCTTCACACTAGATTCACCCATTCACTCTAACATTCATACACCTATACGCAGATCGGTAGGCAATTTGGGGTTAAGTGCCTTGCCCAAAGGCACATCGACAGGAGGAAGCTGGAATTGAACCTACAACCTTCCGATC